>PVKS010030283.1:12650-24644 GCA_004027875.1 Aplodontia rufa | reverse complement strand
TGGTCTTTTCCATTTCAGGGGGTACATTTGTTTAACTCCTCACACATGTTCGTCCCAAGATGACCTTCAAACAAGGTGTGAAATTGCAAGACTGTTTTAACACTTGACTTGATTTGAATTGTGTAGTAAAGTCACCAACACAAGGATTAAAACTAAAACCTAGACTTAATACTGCAGTTCAAACCACCAATGTTAATAAGCCACAAAAATTACATCTAAAGAGATGCAAGGAAATATGAGGGAACTAAGTGACAAAAAGACAGGTCAGAGCTTTAGGGGGTTTATGTGGTCCTCATGCATGCTTAGGAACGGGGTCATTCTTCTTTACTGTGCAAACCGGATCATGTACACTGTTGATATTCTCTTTTATATTTGCAATTTCTGGGTTTGTTTTGCTTTCTTAGCTATGACAGTGACTGAAGAGAATATCAGAATATGTTAAGGAACGATGCCGAGAGCTTTTCCATTTCAAACATATTTTTCAAAATTACCTAAGCAGAAGGACATTTTACTGGAAAGTTCTTAGTTAGGTTTCATTTTAGAAATATGATTTAGCCCTACAAATGATAGAAGAGAATCTTGTTCCTAGTTCTCAGATAATTAAAGCTTATATTGTTACTTATGCTTGGTAAACTAAATAGAAGGGAAGAAATTTTTATTATGTAATAATTCAGATAATTTGAATTAGATTTTGAATTGGTCATAGTGTGTTGGTTTTCTTCATTCCCTGATAATGTGCTCCAAAACATGATTCTGTCTGCCTTCCTCCAAAGAAATAATTTGATTTTCTTATTTCTCTTCTCCCTTTTCCTTAAAAGTAATGTGAGCGAGGATTAGATTAATATTTGGCAGCTTGAATTTTAATCTAGCCTCCAATATTTACTCTTAGCAAATCTCTAAAGTTCTTTGATTTCAATTTCTTTGTTAGTATGAAAGAGCTAAATGATACAACCTCACATAAGGCACAGAGTCTCAGGTGGGATAATGGATGTGAAAAGATTCTTAAAAATGCAAAATATTGTAGAAATGTAAGGTATTGTAACTGCTAGACTTTGATCTAATACAAGGTACTTACTACATACACACAGAAAAATGCAGTGAAAAAAGAAGTGTACATTTTGATTTTTAGAGTAGGACATAGTTCTTAGTGTGTGACGTGATAATGACCAAGATTTAAGGAGCGCCACTTGATAAATTTTCTTGTTCATTTAAAATAGAAAAGAGTCAAAATATGCATGCTGTTGGCTTGCTGAGCCAGCCAGTTCCTCAGACGCGTGATGAGTTTCAGGGAGAGCCTCCTAAACGGATGGAAATAATGCTGCCCAGGAACACGGCCTTTCAGCAACAGACACAATTTTACACCAGACGTTATTACTTCTTCTAAAAAGCAGTTGCTCCCCTTTCTCATCTCTAGATCACTGGATGACAGCTCTGGCAGAAACAAATAGCAGGTGGGATGACATGTATTTGTGGATTTTAGGTGATCGTTTGGCTTTAACATATTGCCCTGTCTCTTTTCCCAGACTTGCCTTCTTTTAGTAGGTGCAACACCTCTTTTTAACATAATGATTAGATTCAAGACCTGCAATTTCAGTCAAGATGCAGTCATGGGTCACTGTGCTCCTATTATCACAGCTGGGGCTGCAGTCCCACTTAGCCTCATCCAGAACAGCGAGTGTATTCATTTCAGCCGTGCCATCCTGGGCAATGTCTAAGGCTCCTCTCCTCGCATTCTTTCCAGAGGAGCTAGTCTCTTAGGTTTCTTTGTTTTATTATTTCAGGGCCCATGAGGCATGTGTCAAATGTCTCCCTTTAATTTGTCTTTGTTTGCCTTAGAGGTCACTTTCAATTGCATATGATCCTGATGGCTAAAAAACAGAATATGAAAGGGACAGGATTATGGGCATGAAGAGAGGAAATCTGCCTATAGGTAAAAGTGGATTATACTCATAATTATTACTCATAAAATTCTGTCTTAAGCAATGAATAAAGTATCTCTTTAAAATATTTGTCTCTTAAGACTGACAAATACACTTGTTGAAAATTTTGGTCACTGAAAACTACTAGTTCAGCTTAGGGGAGAAAAATGAGGAAGCTTTACTTATAATAGTCAAAGAAAGATGATCATGTTCATTCTTTCAACACAAATAATAAGGAATTAAAAACACTCAGAAGTTTAGGGGTCATATGTTTTTTGTTCACATGCAGAAGCTAGAAAAGATAAAGGAAAACAGGTAGGGATAGATCTCTGAAAAATCAAAGATTGATTAGTAGAGGATGGGGATCAACAGGTGGGAGGGAGCAAGGAAATGCTGGGGAGAGATGTTGGCCAAATTATACTGTTATACCAGGTGCGTGAACAAATATGTAACAACAAATCCTATCAATATGTGCAACTGTAACGTACCAATACAACGTGGAAGGAAAAAAAAAAAAAGAAATAGGCTGTGGGTATTTGGTCAAGATGATGTTTAGTTAAAGTATTATTTGTGCCCTCCTTTTGAAAGTCAACATTCTAAAACAGTCATATAATAAGGGAATCCCAGTGGAGAAATGTAATACAGCATGAGCACAAAATTGGGTTGAAAGGCCAGTGTCTTGAGTGAAGCTTTGAATAATTTTTCTACTTATGAAAATCAATGAAATAGCACAGTGATCAGACTACAAAAGCATTTTACACATCTTAAACTAATGAGCAGTGTGATTGATTTCTATTTATCATCCCAGAATCTCTAGATGTTTTTCAGAATCTCTTGCAATTTCAGAAATATGACTGGAATTAATTTTGCTTGGATGCAGACATTATTTACTTGGAATTTATTTTCAATTTAGTCAGACATTCAAGTATTCATTGCCATAGTTATGCCAACACTCTGAAAGGATGGCTCCTCTCCTTTTGTTTTTCTGGGACCATGTTGGTGCCAGAGCCATAGAATGACTTGGACTCTTGAACAATGTTGGGGCAGCTAAAGAGCTGGCTGTACCGCTTTAGTTCCACCATGTTGAACTCAGGGGTCTTTCAGTGCTGCATGGAAGAATGAGACTATTGCACACCTGCATTTACCTCTCCTTCAGAGCTGCACTGTGTACACCTTTGCTCTTACTCATACACATCCATTCACCGTTCCCTCCCCTCCTCCCCGCAACCTGAGTCTGGTGGTTTTCTGGTTTTATAGTTTTATCCAACAGTGAGACTCAAATTGTATACTTATTGAAAATGTCATTGCTGTGGTTGCATAAACTATTTCCAGAAACACATTCAGGTTCACTAGAAAGAAATGAGAATAGCACTATGATTCATATTAGCATGTATTTAGTTCTTACTCTCTGTCAACCACACATTAACCCCTTTTAATTTTTTCAGCAGTCCAGTAAGTTTTGCTAAAAAAAATACCAGTACCAGTAATGTTCTCATTTTGATTTTAAAGGGAGGCTAGGTAAATTATGAGGGTAACACAGAGAATAGGTAGTGCAACTGGGACATCAACTCATAGCACTGCGCTCCATTGTACTTACTAACCTGCATGTAGAGGAATATCAAATTGTGGAAGATAAAATTATGGAAATTTTTAATCCGTCAAAAACTGTCACTAACTGTACTAGGTAGAATACCTTTGCATTTAGGATTGTTTTGGTCAAAAATTACATAAGATAAGAATTGGCCCATTGTGTTACTTAAAGCTCAGTTCTGAGTTATTTACTTATTGAAGTATAATATAAGCACAGGAAATGTGTAAAATGGTAACACAATAGATTTTTACATATGAACATAATAAGTAACTTCAACTTAGATGGAGATGTAGAATATTTGTAGTGTCACTGTTAGGCTCCTTGCTAGTAACCATGCTGCTTTCAAGGTCATTGCTATTCTGAATTCAGTAATCATGTTGATATTGCTAAATCTTGACTATTAGGTGGATGGAATCACAGAGTTTGCATTCTCTAGTGCTTGGCATCTTTCTTGCAGTACGGTGTCTAGGGGTCACTTATGTTGTTGTGTGAGACAGTAGTTGGTTCTGTCTTTCTGTTTGAGGATCCTCCACTCCTTTATCTATTCTCCTCTTCATGAACATCATCTTGATTGGGTTTATGGCACTGTCACAAATTTGCTTCTATAATTTTTGCCCCAGTATCCATTTTTTGGCCTGACATTAGTTACTTGTAACCTATTCCTACCAGACCCTGTCACCTGTGGCCCAGTTAGAACTCCCCCTCCCCAGGTGGTTGTTTGGGAAGTCACCCACTTGCTCCATACCTCACTGACCCCACAGTTGCTGACCATGAGGAGACCTAATGGTCAACACTGGAGTTATTTCACATTCCATGATATTTTTTTTTATTTTCCAAGACTGACCAATCCACAGTTGTCACAGAGAAACCTCAGAAATGATGCTCCTGGACCTTACTAACAGCATAATCCCATGAACCTGTTTTCTTTTTCTCGCTCCTTCCACCCACTGGTTGAGTTTATTTTCTTATTTGGCCTTTGTTTCTCCAACACTTAGTCGTGTATGTGGTGCATGCCAGGCAAGTTCTCCAACCACTGAGCCATTGCTCCAGCTCATTGAAACATGTTTTCTGATGGACTCATGTGTTGATTTTTTTGGGGCTATGTAGTCAAGAATGGAACTGGTAGGTCATAAAGTAGGTGTATGTTAGCATTCTCATATATTGCCAACAGAGTGATCAAACCGAGTATATTCCCACCAGAGGTGTTTTTAAAATTTCTATTATTTCACATTCTTAAGTACTCTTGGATTTAGCAATCAATTTTTATTTTAGGCATCCTGGTAGGTGTATAATGGTGTCTCATTGAGGTTTCAGTATACATTTATTTCTTTTAATGCCTTTTGTAAATAGAAGTTCCTAATTTTAATACAGACCATTCTGTTAAATATGTTTTCTGTTTGGCGTCTTTTGTTCCTGTGTAAGAAATTTTGTCTACACTAAGGTCATATGTATTTTTCTCCTATCCTTTTTTCAAAAAATAATTTCTTAAACTTTCTTTGTTAGTGGAGACTTTGATATTTTATATTTTTTCAAAGGGCTGCCAAGTCAAAAGAAACACCTAATGCTTCTGTTTATTAAATAATTAGGTTCAAAAAGCTTAATAGTGATTTATGTCCTAAAAGCATAACGGGTGTTCGGACAAAAAAGTATGAATAAAAGAAAACCAGTATTTTATTCTTACATAGCGACAGTTTATAGTAATGGGATATATTCCCTTTTGCATTGCATAATTTCTTACCTCTTAGACTTGGATTGTGATGCAACACTCACATCCTATTCAATGTCAAGTTTTTGCATGATAGTTGCTTTTTATTGTAACCAGCCTTGAACCCTATTTTTGCAAAATATGTGTAGAATGAAATGTAGCATAATTTAGCATTGAAAGTGCGAACTACCTGCAGTTGGTAGCTAGTGAGGGATCTGACAAATTTATATTGTTCTGTTTCCCTCATAAATATAAAATATACCATGAAAACCTTGAGTTTGGTGCACCACAGCAACAAACAGTAGTTAATTCTACATTTGTTATTTAATGCTTCACATTTAGGTTTATAATCTATTTCAAATTATTATTTTTTTGCATGATGACAGATGAGTATCAAGTAGTATTTTTTTTGCCATATAGATATTTAATAGCTACAATCCTATTATTTGTGGTAAATCAATGGATTCTGTACATGTGAGTCTATTTCTGAACTCTATTCTGTTCCACTGGTCTACTTACCAATGCTTGCAGCACCAACACACTGTCTTAACTATTATGGATTTACAGAAGGTCTTGAAATCTGAAAGTACATTTTTATTCTTCTTCTTCTTCAAGAGTGTCTTGGCTGTGTTTGGTCCTTTGAATCTGCACATAAATTTTAGAATTGGTTTGTGATGTTTTGCCAAAGAAGCTTCTTCTTTCCAATGCAGTTAGACTAATCTAATATTGCTGTGGCTTGGAGTGTGTATATGGGGAAAGGAGGGGAATTTATGTATGTTTTCATATATCCTCTTTATTTTTCTAGATGGTAATACCTGTTTGAGGAAAGTATAAAGAAGATTAAAATGAAAAGCATCTCCTTCATTAACCAGGAAGGACTTGCTTTTCTCCTCGACTGCTGTCTTCTCTTTGGTTGACTGCTGCTCATTCTCATTCCTCAGTGAGTGCTGATTGGAAATTGAGGTCTCTAAATGAAGGTCTCTAAATGTTGATGCTGGTTATTTCAGTGGAGCAAGTGTGTGGACTCTTCATAGTGCCACATGGAGAGGAGGACCTCCCCACTGCATAGCTCAGGATAGACTTTTTTTTTTTTTAAAGAGAGAAGGACAGTGAGAGAGAGAGAGAGAGAGAGAAAGAGACAGAATCAATTTTTATTGAGTTTTTCACATGGCTTCTGTTGATGTGACACTTAGTTGTGTACATGAGTCTTGGGGTTTGAACCCGTGCACTCGCTCATTCTGGGCAAGCGCAGTAGTGAACTCCGAGCCACTGTTCCAGCCCCAGGATTGACCTTTGCAACACTGTACTTTACCCCTTCACAACCAGTGCCCTTCTCCCTCTTCTTCAACTCTTTCTCCTGCCATCATCTTCTTGCTACTTGGATCCTTTATCTAATCGGATATCTTTATTCTTTTCTTTTTTTAAAGAGATGGGGACAGTGAGAGAGAGAAACAATTTTTATTTAGTTTTACACGTGACTTTCGTTGCTCTGAGACATCGTTGTGTACATTGTGCTGTGGTTTGAACTCGTGGTCTCGCGCATGCTAGCCACCGCTCCAGACCCCTAATCGGATATCTTGAGCAGACTACTCAATGACTGTGTATCATTCCCCCATACTCCTAGAGCACTGATACTTTCTTGTCTTCTCCACCTTCTCTCCAAGATCCTCTTTTGTCAAGCTTGTTGATATAGGTGAGTACGTTGGCTAAGCCAACATATAGACAAGGAATGAAATGATAATCTCTCTTGTAGGCATCATTCATGTTTACAGATGATTATTTTGGAGTTTGTCTTCCTGTTTTGGATGCTAGTGAAGAGTCTTTCTGTAATTACTTTATTCTAACAATATCTCTAGCTACAAATTCATCTTTTTATCTTTTTACAGTGATATGATGGTGGTTATTATTGTGATCAGATTAAACGGGAACTTCTCAATAAGCTAGACAATGCTGGTATTAACTATTAGCAAATTATTGTCAGAACTGAAACTCTGGATCTGAAACTCTGGATATGTAGTTATTAGTGATTGTTTTCCAGTTTTGGACCAAAGCTGTGACTTCCTTTTCTAAACAATAATTTGTTGCAGCAACAAGAAGAGCAACTAATTCCATGTTCTTTTAAGGCCAGTTTGGTTGAATCTAAAAGAAGTTATAGTGGCCTTTAAAAACTGATTATCTATTTTTAATAGGAAATTGCTCTTTTTTTTTCAACTTCATTTCAACTTTATTGATGAAATGGACACTTTGTTATCCAACACGTGTATAAGTATATTCTTTGTGATATGCACTGGTTTATCTTGCAGGTCTGTATGTTAACACATCTGATTTCATGCAGAAAAAATTTATGTTAGCTTTAATATTTGAGTTTGAGCTAAAACATGTCCCCAAGACCCTGAGAATATTGATCTTCAAGAGACACAGTTAATTTTCTATTTTAACTATAGCTAGTTCTCTAAGGTAAATTATTTTTCATGGAAACAACCAGAAGGAACATTCTGTATGTGTATCCATCTGAAGGAACAGCTCAAAAATATATGACCTGTTGATGCATCTGTTGTGATCTCCTTATACAAAAGAAAGAGCTCTAAATGCTGAAGGTATGAGATGATTGAACTTCCACCCAAAGTGATTTTTCATTGGAAGCTCTAGAGACTACAGTTATGAAGTCAGCACTAAACCAATAATTCACTTTTACATTCCTGGAGTTTCTTCCCTATTTCTTTGAACTAGAGAAGCAAAGAGAGGAAGCACTTTCTGTGTTCAAGATAAATAGAGAGGAAAGGCAAAACAAAAACACTAAGTTTTACTTCATTTAGCTTGTCGACATACGAAAGATAGGAGAAATTTCCAAAAATGTATATTTCTCATGGTTTGATTATATTCAAACCTTATAGGTATTTGGGGAATCTGAAAAATATAAAAATATGTCAAAGTCAAAGTTACAGAAATGCAGTCCTAGTTTCCTTAAATGTCTATAAAAGTTCTAACTTATCTGCATCTTCAAATGAAGTTCCTTTCCTTTCCCTCTTCCCTCTCTCCTCCCTTCCTTCCTTCCTTCCTTCCTTCCTTCCTTCCTTCCTTCCTTCCTCAGAATACCATCCAATACTTTCACTAAATATCCTTCCCCTCATCTTTCCAGATTGGTACTTTTTAAATAAGATTCTAATTTGAGTATTGACATCCAATATTAATTTAAGGATTGTGTCATGGGATTGACAAATACTTCATATTTTTTGGAGAATCTTGTTAGAATTTTTAGTTTTTTATTTTAACTGCTTATGTCACAAAAACTATAATCAATCTGACTTGAATTTGATTTGAACTATGATTGGTTCAGACCTACTGCCTCTTCATTTAGATGTTGGAAAATTTGTGTTTACATTCATTTCAATGTATAATTAATTGGGTTTTGTTCTCATGCAAATCTGGTTTGTATTTTTTTCCTATGAAAAAGACACGTCAGTAAATTATAACCTTGATTTTTCTCTCATGGAGCATATGGTCCATATAATTGAAATTTATAAGGTAGGCTAATGATATTTTTCAGATTCTAAATCAAAACAGATGAAGGGTCTTTTTTCTGGAATTGGAGAGAAATTTGCAAATTACAAACAATGAAATTTTAGCTTTTGCTTTTCTTTAATTTGATGACTTAAAGACAATGCAAACTTATACAGACTTCTTTATATTTTTAATTTTCTTTATATTTTTAATTTTCTAATTTCAGATAGAATGTTAATGTGTTAATGTGTGCATACTGCAGGTTGTTTGGGTCAGGATCACTGACAGCTGAGATGATTATAGCACTTGTATGAGCAGACTGAAATGGGACCTTATTTCACCCTTTCCTCTGGAGTTTCATATATGGAGGTTCCTACTCATTTTTATGGAAGATTTTCCCCCCAAAAGAATAATTAAAATGATTTAGATATGATGTGTGGAGAGGGATTATTACCCTAAATGATTAAAGAGAAGGAATTTTTCAGTAACTGTTGAAGATACTTATCAGGAGACCAAATTCAATAGTATTTTATTAAATTTTTTATTTTACTGATGAAATGAAAGGAAAATTCTTCAATACTGCAGAATCAGAGATTCTTGAGTCCAAGTGTGTCATATATGAAATTGTTTCTTCTTTCTGTTTAGTTTCAAATCTCCAAATAAGCATGATAATTTTTTCAATAATATGTACTTTTCTTCATATCTAATGAAGGCAATAGCATTGCTTAGGCTTAACTTCCACTTAAATTTTTTTTTCTTTTTTCATTAGATGTATAGAGAGATATAGTTGAGGGGGAAACATTGTCAAACCATCAATAACCAATGTATATATACTTAGTTGTCCAGGGGTGATGCCAAATCATGGATGCCCAGCTTGGGTTTCACCTGTTGCTGTTTGTACCAGAGGAACTCTTGTGTTAAATGGGTATCTCATGGAGGAATGACATCTGCTTCTGAGATGGTTCCCCCATATTCCCACTCTCCAGTCTCCTAGGAGTTCTTCATGCATGCTCCCCTTCCCCATCCCCCTCCCTACACCTCCAAGTAACCTAGGGAGCCATCCCCCTATTGTGTTGAAATAGAATTTGAAGTTATTGTTAGCTTAGCTGTCTAACCTACTGCTTCCCCATGTATTCTAGCTTCCACAGATGAGAGATACCATTCAGCCCTTGAGTCTCTGAGATTGGGATACTTCACTGAGCATAATTCTTTCCATCTCCATCCATTTGGCTACAAAAGCCATAATATCGTCTTCTTTAATAGCCGAGTAGTATTCCATTGTATATATGTACCAAAGTTTTTGTATCCACTCATCGAGTGAGGGGAATCTGGGTTGGTTCCATAATCCAGCTATAGTAAATTGAGCTGCTATAAACATTGAGGAAGCCACATCGCTATAATACGCTGATTATAACTCTTTTAGGAAAATACCCAGAAGTGGGATAGCTGAGTCATAAGGTGGATCCATCCTTAATTTTTTGAGGATTCTCCACACTGCTTTCCATAGTGACTGAACCAGTTTGCAGTCCCACCAGCAGTGTAACAGTGTTCCTTTTTTCCCACAGCCCCTCCAGCATCTGTTGTTGTTAGAATTTTTCATTTTTGCCACTCTAACAGGAGTGAGGTGGTATCTCATTGAAGTTTTGATTTGCATTTCCCTTATAACTAATGTGTAGAGCATTTTCCTCATACATTTATGGGCTTTCTGGACTTCTACTGGACACAACTTTCTTTTAAGTTCTTTAGCCTATTTATTGATTGGATTATTTGTGAGTTTGCAGTTTAGTTTCTTTAGTTCCCTGTATATTCTGGATATTAGCCCTCTGTTAGAGGTGTAGCAGGCAAAGGTTTTCTCCCATTCTATAGGGTCTCTCTTGATGGTCTAGACTAGATCTTTGGTTGTGCAAAAACTTTTTAGTTTAATTGCATCCCCTTGATTTATTCTTGATTTTACAGCTTGAGCCATGGGAGTTTTGTTAAGGAAGTAGCTGCCGACTCCTATATGCTGTAGTGTTGACCCTACTTCTTTTTCTAGTAAGTTTAAAGTTGTTGGCTTAATATTCAGTTCTTTGACCCATTTTGATTTAATTTTTGTGCAGGGTGCAAGTTAAGGATCCAGCTTCAGTTGTCTATATATGACTGTCCAGTTTGTCCAACACCATTTGTTGAACAGGCTATCTTTCTTCCACACTATGCTTTTGCCCACTTTATCAAATATTACATAGTTAAATATATGGGGTTTTGTCTCAGGATCTTCTATTCTGTTCCACTGATCTTCGATTCTGTTTTGATACCAATACCATGCTGTTTTTGCTACTACGGCTCTATATTATAATTTCAGGTTAGGGATTGAAATACCCCCTACTTCTTCCTTTCTATAGCATAATGATTTGGCTAGTCTGGGTCTCCTGTTATTCCATATGACCTTGAGAATTGCTTTTTCTGTATCTGTGAAGAATGCCATAGGTATCTTGATGGGGATTGCATTGAGTCTGTATAGGGCTTTGGGTAGAATGGCCATCTTTATTATATTGATTCTTCCTAACCATGAGTGTGGAATATTTTTCCATCTACTGAGGTCTTCTGTAATTTCTTTTTTTAGTGTTTGATAGTTTTCTTTGTAGAGGTCCTTAATATCCTTTGCAAGGTTAATGCCCAAGTATTTCATTTTTTTGGAAGTGATGGTGAATGGGAGAGATTTCCTGATTTCTTCTTCTGCAGATTTGTTGCTGGAGTAAAGAAACGCTAGTGATTTACTGGAGTTGATCTTGTAACCAGCTACTTTGCTGAAAATACCTATAAGCTCTAGGAGTTTTCTGGCCAATGTTAGTGGGTTTTCTAGGTATAGAATCATGTCATCAGCGAATAGGGATAACTTAACTTCCTCTTTTCCTATACGAATACCTTTGATTTCCTTGTCTTGCCTGATAGCTCTGGCAAGGGTGGGGACTAACAAGAGTGGGGAGAGTGGACAGCTTTGTCTAGTACCTCAGTTCAGTGAAAATGCTTTCAGTTTTTCTCCATTGAGGTTAATGTTGGCTCTGGGTCTATTGTAAATGGATCTGACATAGTTAAAGTATCTTCCCTTGATCCCTATCTTTTCCAAAGTTTTGAGCATAAAGTGGTGTTGAATTTTATCAAATGCCTTCTCTGCAACAATTGAGATCATTATATGATTTTTGTTTTTAACTCTGTTTATATGGTGGATTACATTTATTGATTTGCGTATTGTTTTCCTGGAATGAAGCCTACATGATCATAGTGTATTATCTTTTTAA
>PVKS010030283.1:0-12550 GCA_004027875.1 Aplodontia rufa | reverse complement strand
CTCATTATATGATTTTTGTTTTTAACTCTGTTTATATGGTGGATTACATTTATTGATTTGCGTATTGTTTTCCTGGAATGAAGCCTACATGATCATAGTGTATTATCTTTTTAATGTGCTTTTGCATCCTATTAGCTAAAATTTTATTAAGGATTTTTGCATCAATGTTCATTAGGGAAATTGGTCTGTAGTTTTCTTTTCTTGACATGTCTTTGTTGGTCTTTGGAATCAGTGTAATATTTGCCTCATAAAAAGTGTTTGGGAGTGATCCCACTCTATCAGTTTCCTGCAAGAGCTTGTAGAGGATTGGTGTTAGTTCTTCTGTGAAGGCTTGGTAGAATTCTGCCGTATAACCATCCAGACCTGGGCTTTTCTTTTTTGGGAGAACTTTGATTGCTGCTATCATTTCGCTAACTGTTATAGGTTGGTTTAGGTTTTCAATGTCCTCCTGTGTTAAAGAGGGGATGTGGTGTGTGTCCAAGAACCTGTCCATGTTCTCCAGGTTATCAAATTTGGCAGAGTATAAGTTTTCAAAATAGGTTTTGATAATCTTCTGGATCTTGGATGAGTCTGTGGTGATGTTCCCATTTTCATCTCTGATTTTGTTGATTTGCTTCATTTTGTTCTTCCTTCTGGTGAGGTTGGCAAGGGGTTTGTCGATTTTGTTGACTCTTTGAAAAACCAACTCTTAGTTTTGTTAATAATTTGTATAGTTTTTTTGTTCTCAATTTCGTTGATTTCAGCTCTGATTTTGGTAATTTCCTGTCTTCTATTAGCTTTGGGGTTGGACTATTCCTCCTTTTGTAGTCGTTTCAGTTGAAGCATAAGGCTATTTATCTGATCTCTTTCTAGATTTTTGATGTATGCACTCAGTGCTATAAATTTACCTCTTAAGAAAGTCTTCATACTGTCCCAGAGGATTCGGTATGTTATTTCCTCATTCTCGTTCAATTCCAAAAACTTCCTAATCTTTGCTCTCATTTCTTCTTTTACCCATCCTTTGTCTAAGAGGTAATTATTTAATTTCCAAGTATTTGAGTAGTTTCTGTTGTTTCTCTTGTTGTTGTTGTTTGCTAAGATCATAGCATTATGATCTGACCAAGTACATGGGATTATATCCACTTTTTTTATATTTGTTAAGATTGTCCCGGTGAACTAGGATGTTGTCTATTTTAGAGAAGGAATCGTGTGCTGCTGAGAATAAGGTAAATTCAGCTGTCTTAGGATGGTAAATTCTGTAAATGTCTGTTAAGCCCAATTGATTAATAGAGTTGTTTAGATTGGAGATGTCTTTATTGATTTTTTGTTTTGATGATCTGTCTAGAGTTGAAAATGGTGTGTTGAATTCCCCCAGGATTATTGTGTTGCATTCGATGAGGGGATTAATGTCCTTAAGTATTATTTCCATATATTTGGGGGGGTTGTAATAGGGGGCATAGATGTTAATTATTGTTATATCTTCTTGATGAACTGTCACTTTTAGTATGATAAAGTGACCCTCTTTGTACTTTCTGACTAGTTTTAGTTGGAAATTAATTTTATCAGAAATTAGAATCGCCACGCCAGCTTGCTCTTTTGGGCCACAGGCCTGGTAGACATTTTGACATCCATTCACTTTCAGCCTGTGTCTGTTTTTGAGTGTCAAATGTGTCTCTTGCAGGCAACATATTGTTGGATTTTATTTTTTGATCCAGTGGGTTAGTCTGTGTCTTTTAATTGGGGCATTGAGACCATTCATATTCAAGGTTAGAATTGATATGGGAGGCTGATTCTCTGTCTTTGTATCGAATACAGAGTTTTGAGTCGTCTTGAAAGTTAGCTTTTGTATAATATGATTATTGACTCGCCCTTGTTTAAGGATTTAGGATAGCATTGGCATTTTCCTTTGAATAGAGAACATCTTTGAGAATATTCTGAAGAGCAGGATTTGTGTTCATGTATCTTGCTAGCTTGAGTTTATCATTGAAGTATTTAATTTCCCTGTCATAATTGAAGCTGAGTTTTGCAGGGTATATTATCTTTGGGTGAAAGTTGTTATTTTTTAACACTTCAAAGATATTGTTCCAAGCTCTTCTGGCCTTCATTGTTTGCTCTGAAAAATTCATAGTGATCCGAATAGGTTTGCCTCTGAATGTGAATTGGGAGCTTTCCTCTAGCAGCTTTTAGAATTTTCTCCTTAATTTCTCTGTTATACATTTTGTATGTGATATGTCTTGGCGAGTTTCTCAATTGATTAGGTCTATTTGGAGTTCTATAAGAATCTTGGATGTGGTATTCCGGATCAATAGTAAAATGAGGGAAGTTCTCACTTATGATTTTGCTTAAATAAAAGGTTCTTTAAGCCTCTTGTTTGCTGTTTGGAATTTTCCTCCAGGCCAATGATTCTCAGATTATTATGCCTCATTTCATCAAATATTACTTGGAAGTTCTGATTGTGTAATATAAGCTGTTTAATCTGCTTATCTTCTTTGAGTTCTACATTGGTTAGCTGATCCTCATTGTCTGATACTCGTTCTTTGAGATCTGATGTTCTATTTTCAGTAGAGTAAGCTCTGGTGTTGGTTTCTTCCAGTGAAGATTTGAATTGGTTCACTGTGTTTTTCAATCCTGATAGCTCTGCTACATCCCTTTTCAGGATGTCTATATCTTTGTATAGCTGATCTTTCATCTCATGGAACTTTTCCCTTATTTCCCTGTAGAAGTTGTCTCTCATATCTTGAAATTGCTCCCTGATTTTTTCCTTATTTCATCTCTCAACTCTTTGATTGCATTACTAATCATAATGCTGACACAATGCCTTTGGTTTTCATCTAGGGCTCCAGTTATGGGGTCCTTTGGCGGAGAGCTGTGGGTTTGAGGAAGTGAGTTATTTCCCCTTGTCCTCATTTTCTGAGTCTGAGAGCATGTCTTGTACTTCAAGAAAGTTGCTCTTGGTGGAGTAATTGGAGCTTCTTATGGCTTTGCTTTGTTGTGATGGGTTTCTTTGAGAGATACCTCACAGTGTATTATGATAGCAAGCCAGTGCCCATTTTGAAGTGTGTCTATGTCTTCAGATAGTAGGGTCTCTCTTCTGAGTTTCAATATGAATGTCTCTCAGTCTGTAGTCCCCAGAGGCCCATTTCCCAGCACAGTTCTGGCCTCCTGCAGAGCGTCGGCTTGGCAGATGTCTTGGAAAGTTGAAGATGCACTGGGATTTTCCCAAGCAGATTCAGAACCTCAGGAAATGCAGCCTCCCTTCAGCTCACCATGTTGGATCTCTCCAATTAAATTTTAAGACTAGAAATGAGATTCACAGCTAAAGTGAATTTGGAGTGATGGAAAAATAGCACCTTTAGTCTCTGATAACTTAAATGTAGAAAACTTTCACATGAAAGTCAGTCATTCAGCCTGTGTTCAGAATGAAATAAATGAATTAAGGGAGTAAGGAATATATGAAATACCAACCGCTTTGCAATTAGTTGAGAAACTGGGATGGGGAGGAGAGAGAGAACTGTAATTAAAGCGAGACTAGTTCTGTCCTCTTTTTAATTTGGCAACAGAATATAATTGTGGATAAAAATGTAATATTTATGTGAACTAAATAAGGTTTGAAGATTTAAAAGCAATTTTATTGTTCTGTCTCTCTTTTTCACAGACAATGTTTTCAAAATGAGGGATGTGAGTGAGAACTGTGATCTAACATTGTGGTAATCACTTCTGTTAAGAGTTATTATATTTTCTGTGAAAAAACTTATATCACTTTTACTATTTCAAAGATAATAAACCAAAATGAGAATATAAAAACATGACATTAAATGTACTTTTCGGCACACATACAAACTTTTGAAATTGTATATGTGGTGATCATTAAGAAATGACTGAAATATAATAAAGGAAAAAAGTTTCCTATGACCTACTAAACCTAAGAACTATTTTATACCCTAGCATCTACTACCTGTGTAACTCAATGTATAGGGCTACTGTGCTTTCACAAGAAAAGAAAACTGAGTAACTATTATTTTTCAGGATTTTCTCTTATAAAATTAGTGATAAATCAAAATTATAATTTTAAATTAGACATTTACTTTAATGTTATTTGTCATCTCATTTCTAATGAAGTGATTAAACTTACAACTTTTAGATTACTATAGCTTCAGGACAAGTTTGAATATTGTATACTCCAGTACTAAATATTTTCTTATTTGGAAATCCAAATAGAAATTCCAAAAATAAATGACTATTCAGATCTAAGCCTTTGAGTTTATTTTTCCATAAAAATGCAAGTTAATATCTGCTAATCAGTTTGTCTATCAATCTCCAATTTATTTCCCAGGGAAGAAGTCTGGACAATTATAAAAAAATATACAAATGACCTTTAAAATATAACCCATTTTATTTTCCTTAATCACTTAAAGTGGGCATTTGGTGGAAGAGCATTGTAGAAGAAAGCTGCTCAGATCTTGGCATCCTGGAAACAGAACATGAAAGAGCCAGGGGTAAGATATATAATTTTCAAGTCATGCCTCAGTGAACTACCTCCTTCAGTCATGCCCCAGCTGCCTACAGTTACCACCCAGTTATTCATTCAGATTATTAATCCATCAAATGGCTTAATGCACTAATTAGGTTATAGGTCTCATAATCTAATGATTTCATCTCTGGACATTCCTATATTAACAGGAGCTTTTGGGGGACACCATCATGATGTTATGTCCCACCTCAGGCCCAAAACAATGAAACCAGCTTATTGTGGACTATGTGAAACTGTGTGTCCCAAATAAACTTTCCCTCTAAGGTGGTCTTGTTAGATATTTTAGTCACAGTCACAAAAAAAAAAAAAAGTGGGCTGGAGATGTTGCTCAGTAATAGACCACTTGCTGCCATGTGAAAGATCCCAGGTTCAATTGCCACCACTGGATACACAACTGCATGAAGTAAAAATAAAAACCAGATGAAAAATTTAACTCTCTATCTTTCTTTCTCCCTCTAAAAAAAATCTAAATAAGTAAAAAATTACTAATTACTAGTACACTGCTATAGCCAAGAAGAGACCAAAAAAAAAAAAAAAAAGCCAATGGAAAAGTCTAAGAGAACATAGAAAGCTATGAAGAGCTATTCAAAACAAATGCATGCATTCTGCATTATCAGGAGACACAGAATATATACATTAAAACCTTCAAAATACCATAAGAGAGAATAAAATACACAGGTGACAATAGAGCTCTCAGAGACCCCATCACATATCTAAGGATGTAGAGTGGAGGGTCTTAACTTTTTAATGAAAGAGTAGATGAGTAGATGGAAGAGCAAGATCTCCATAAAACAAAAGAACAATTACTTCTCAGCAAGGAAAAGTGCAATAATCTGTGCCAAAATATGGAATAAAGGTTGAGATTTACAACCCCAAGAAATGCCATGGAAAAGGATGGAGAATCCGATAAAAGGGGGTGAGACCATGAGAAACAAGGTCAAGAAAAGAATGGAAAATAAGGGATCAGAGAGAAAAAAAAATCTATGGATTTTTGACAGTCCTTTCCTCTTACCCATACCTTCACCATCACCATCACCTTATTATCCACCAAAAAAAAAAAAAAAAGATTTTCTAACAAAATATAGAACTTCTGGAAGAGGATACTCTCAAACTGAGGACTCTACCCCTGAAATTAGGAACAGATAAAAACCAAATTTCACACAAAGCCTGTTTAAAAATCGGAAAGTGAAAATAAAAGCTATTGTGCTGATTGAAAGTCACCCATAAAACTATAACACAATTCTTCAAGATAAATCATACATTATCAAATAAGTACTTTGTAGTATGAAAGAAAAAATAGCAACAATAACAAAATATAGGGATAAAAGAAAAAAAATATTCTGAACTAGGAAAAATTACACCACCACTGAAAACAGGTAAAAACTAACCTCAAATTATAAAAACCACAGGAGACAAGAGTTGATTAAACTTGAAAGAAATAGAAGAGAAAACAAAATCACATTATAAATGAAGAATAAATGAAAGAGACCATCAGGAGAATAAATTCAAAAGAAAATTTAGTAATAGTTAATTGTAGAAAAAACTAAGAAAATAAAGATATAAAGGAAGAAGGAAAAGGAGTGATTGCAAAGAAGGTCCATCATACGTATAATTGTTGTCTCTGAAGTAGAAAGTCAAAACAATAAAATATAAATAATTCTTAAAGGTATATACAAGGGGGGCTGGGGTGGTGCTCAGTGGTTACAGCGCTTGCCTGGCATGTGCAAGGACTCGGGTTCGAACACCAGCACCACATACACAACAAAGTGTTGGATCAATGAAAGCCACATGAAAAACTAAATAAAAATTGACTCTCTCTCTCTCTCTCTCTCGCTGTCCTCTCTTAAAAAAAAAAAGCTATTAGGAAAATTTCCAGAAATAAAAGAAAACTTGACACTATACAATGAAAAGGTTTTAATTTTCAAGACAAATGACATGAAACAATCATATTTGAGATATATCCTGATAAAATTGCTGAGATAAAAATTAAAACTAAGCACAAAATTCTCAGAAGAAAGGTAAAATTACATGGAAATGAAGAAAACTAGACAAATACGATTTTTTAAAAAAGAGACAGATATGATATGGAAAGGAAAGCACCAATGGAGCTATATTCTTAGAAAATTTAAATGTGGATCATTTAAATTATGAATGTGCTTATGTCTAAGCACATTTTTGAATGCACAGGAACTCAGAATATGATGCACAATTGTGCTTCCGGGGGAAATTACTAGAGGATATGCCTCCTCTAATGCAAAAATCACTTGGGAAACTTTGGAAAAAAGATTGAGCAGTTCATGTATCTAATTGCAGATCTGAGAGTTGCACAAGGGTGAAATAGAAGAATTATACATATCCATTATATATTATGTGTTTTGAAACAGTAGAAGGAATAAAATCAATGAATGGGAGGAGAGAAATAGGATAGAATAAGTTTACTGATTTCTTCATCAAATTAAAATCAGTGGACACTCTTTGAAACCAGTATATCTGCTAATAAAATAAGAAGAAAAGAGAATTGAAGGCTTATAAAAATTTAATTCAAAGTTAACTACTAAAATGAAAATTAAGGTTCAAATCTTTTTAAATACCAGAAGAAATTTTATGATAATCAAAGAGGGCACATTAAATCTAATAGACTCTGCAATTGCAACATTGAATAACGAGAAGCAGAATTGAGAGCAAACATAACATTCATATTAAGTGTGAATGACCCTGGCTTGCTTAATAAATGAAAATATTTTAAAATTGCTTCACAAAACAAAATGCAGTTTTATACTATATTTGAGGCATGCTTACACTTCAGTGATTTAAAATGACATAAATGAAAGACAGACTAAAGATCTACCAATTCTGTTGAAGCACTAAGAAAGTAAGGGTTATGATCTTGATACTATAAAAGGCAAAATTTAAATCACACTTAATACAACAAAGAACATTTTATAATGTTAACAGCCACATTGTCAGTGAAAATATAACAGTGATGGATTTCTACATACCAAATATAGCAAATACCTATAATAGAGAAGAAGTGTAACAACTGCAAAGAGAAACAGATGAAAACATGTCAATATAGATTTTTTAAAATATACCCTTTTAATTACAAAACAGGTAAGTGGAGAAATTATAATGATAACGGGTCCTGAATAACACATTAAGGCAGAACTTTTGGGTATATATTGAACAAGACACCATGAGAAAGAGAAAATCATCTTATTTAGCACACATGGAATGTCCAAATTATCCTGATCACATACTGGGGCCTGTGCTACAACATCTGTAGGCTCCAGAAAAAGCTGTTCTGAATAGCAGCTCTGATGACAATGAAGTAACCCTAGAACCTAAAACTAAATTTAAAGACAAGAAAAATCTTTCCAACTGGAAACTGAAAAGACCTAGTGCATGAAAAGGGAAATGTAAGCACTAAGAATTAAAAAAAGAACCACAATAATAAAAGTACTACAGATATGAGAGCCTATGAAGTTCACAAACTTAGGCAGTCATCAGAGCAGTATTCATACCCCTAAATAGTTCTTAATAAAATAATGAAAGAGTTGAATTCTCAGCCCCCAAATTGTAAAACAAACAAATGAGGAAAAACAAATAAAAGGAAACCAATGTTAAGGAAAATAAGAAATAAATTATAAGGATAAATGTTGAAATCAATGTGGCATGAGCAGGAAAATAGTTATTAAATGAAATCCTGATGCTTTAAAAATTCAACAAAGTAGGCAAATGACTAAGTCAAGGAAACAAGTAAAACAACATAAATTGAGGAAGAACTAAGGAAAAATAAGTATTGATAAAAAAATTTCTAAAGAAAATACTTAGAATGTCTCCATACAACCAAAATTTAAGTAAAAAACAAAAAGGAAAAATAGATCAATCTAATTTATGGGCAATGTTGGAAAAATCCCAAAATGATTAGAAAGTAGACACTCACACCACATTAAGAAAATATACAAAATAGCAGAATAGAAATCTTAGACTGTCCTCCTTGTGGACATACTCATTCAACAGCAATATATAGAGCAGTTCCCTTTGTAATAAGTCCTGGAATTAGTTGCACTAATTCACTTGTTGCAGCCCAGGTGAGTGCAAAACTAGCCAGCTAGAAAAGTAGAGAAACCCTCCCACCATAATCCTTAACCCTGGCACAGCACCTTGTGACTGGGAGGAAAACAAGTGCTACCCAGAAACCACTTTCTCTTTCAACTGTCTCAGTGATGATGAAACCCAGCATAGGCTAAACACCTAGAGTGGCAACAAAGAACAAAGATAGTTTTTGAACTAATAATCTGGACATTCATCACAATTTTCTTACTGGTTCAGTACAAAATGAGTGGTTGAAAAAGCTCCCAGCTCTTTTTGGGGAGAGAAAAAGGTGCACTACTCGTCAAAGATTCCAACAGTATCTGAGATTGCCTTAAGGGACTGGCTTCTGTTTTCTCTTGATTCAGGTCACTGATGAGACCGGCATTTTCTCTATGCCTGGAGACCACTGATAGAAAGTAGACTGAAGTGGCGCACAAGTTCTTGCTATGGCTCTTACACACAAACACTCCAGCCCCGAACTCCGGAGGAAGGAAGTGAATTAGATCATGTATCCAATGTTCCAACCTCTCTGGATGCCGTTTGAGAAAACTGACCTCTTTGTCACCCATTGGAGTGCTGAAGAGCTCTAGAATGCTCTACATACCCAGCAACTGCTAAGAATGAAGATGATGGTTTGAATTAGCCAGGTTTGAGAGGTCCAAAGAAGCTCTGAGGTTAATTGGTGAGTATCTTCTGTACTACACCAATCTATGAAGACTAGGAGAGGTTTTATTAATATGTAGACAGAAAGCATCAAGGAAACTGAGGAATCAGAAAAACATGATCCAAAAAAGAATAAGATGAATCTCCCAAAACAAATCCTACAGAAATGGAGATATATGAATTACCTGACAGAGAACTAAAAATAATTGTCACAGAATGCTCAATGACCTCAAGAGAACTGTGTTCAAATTGACAGTTGTAACAAAAAGACATAATTTTTAAGAACAATTATACATCTTAATGTGAAGAACATAATAAAGTGAGCCCCGTGGTAATCATAAAGAAAATATCTATAGTAGTTACACAAAAGATAAAGTGAAAGGAATCAAAGCATATTAATATAAAAATAAAACAAATGAAGCACAAAGGTATACCGTAAGAATGAAAGAGAGGAAAAAAAGAGCCAAAGAGTAAACATAAATCGATGTAAAAGTACCAATAATAAATCCTTCTATATGAATAACTACTTTAAAAGTAAGTGGATTAAATTCCCCTATCAAAAGTATTCAGTAGTTGAATGGATTTTTTTTTTAAAGTTCCAATTATGTGCTATTGACAAAAGAATCACATTAAGGACACACATTAAGTTGAAGTTGAAAGATTAGAAAAAATTATTACATGGAGAGAGTAATCAAAAGACAGCAAGTATTACTATGCTTATATCAGACAAAGACTTTAAAAAACTATCACAAAAGACAAAGAAGGACATTAAATAGTGATGAAAATGTCAATCCACAGGAAGACATACCAATTATATATGTACCTACTTTAGGATATGACAACATATAAATAAACATCAATACAACTAAAAGGAGAAATAACAATGCAATAATGGTAGGAGACATCACCATCCTAATTTCAATAATATATGGAACAGCCAGACAGAAAATCAATAGAGAAACAGTAGGTTTGAACAAACATACAGACTAAAGGTATCTTACAAACCTGTGCAGAACTAACAAATAGCAACGGAGTGTACATTCTTTTCAAGAGTACACAATTTATTCTCCAGTATAGATGACATGTAATAAAACAAATCTCCACAAATTTAAGAAAATTGAAATCATGTCTATCATTATTTGACCACTACAGAATTAAACTAGAAATGAATAGCTTAAGGAAAATTAGAAAATTCACAGATATATGGAAACTAAACAACACACTTTTCAACAGCCAGTATTTAAAAAATGATTTGGGGCAACTAAAACCATGGAGAGCAAAACCACAGATGTCTACTATACATTTATGTAAGAGGAGGGAAGAGAGAAGGAAAGTGTTAGAGACAGAGATGGAGAGGCAGAGAACAAAGAGACAGAACAGCAAATGATAACACTGAACAATAGAGCCCTTTCTATTTCCTGGCTCTCATGGACTGAGCAACTTTCCTCCAACACACCATTCCACCATGATCTGTTTCGCCTGAGCCCAGATCTGTGGAGTTGGTGGGCCATGGGTTGAACCTCTGAAACAAGTCTACAGATGGTCTGGGGTTCTGGGTTTCAAAGCTCTAGAAAGTTCCAAGGGCTGCAACTTGGATTATGATAACAGAGCTGAAATACTTGAAGAAAAGCAGAAACCAGATGTTTTAAGGATCCTTTTCCACAAAGAATGTTCTGAACCCATTGATATAAATAGGGCCAGTGCTGAAGCTCTGACACCACATAAAATTGAAGGCAGAGGCTGGAGGAATATGCCTCCCCTGGAAACTCTCATTTATCCTGACTGGTGTCAGAGTGAGGATTCAGTGCTTAGAGCCAA
Organism: Aplodontia rufa; assembly: GCA_004027875.1. NCBI lineage: Eukaryota > Metazoa > Chordata > Mammalia > Rodentia > Aplodontiidae > Aplodontia > Aplodontia rufa. The sequence goes on along the minus strand of PVKS010030283.1, from coordinate 1,464 downwards.
CATCAAATGAGGGGATGATTATCTTGATTATATGGAAAATCTGATATTGATTGGCAACTAACTCTTTCCACATCCATTAATCTAGTTGTGACCAGTCCCAGGTTAGAGGTGAATCCTGGGGTGTTCCTATCCAAGGATGTCTTCCCCAGCTCTGAGTGACCCAGGGTAACTGGTCCATGCTAGGATTTCTCCATCGTTAAAGGACCCACTGGAATTTTGGGTTCTTGGATTCGATTCTTTCCTCTGTCCTTCCCTCCCTCCCTCCCTTCCTTTCTTCCTTCCTTATCTTTTCTCTCTTTGGTACTGTGGATTGAACCGGGGTCCTCCTTAACCACTCAACCACATCCCCAGGCCATTTTTTATTTTCTATTTTGAGACAGTCTTGTTGAGTTGCTTAGGGCCTCACTAAGTAGACCAGACTGGCTTTGAACCTGTAATTCACCTGCCTCAGCCTTCCTAGCCACTGGGATTACAGGCATGCACCATGGCACCAGGCTGATGTGTGTTTTCTAATGTAACAATTTCATTAAAAATTTTTATAAGTTGAAAAAACAATTGAATAACTGATTCTTATTAAAGATGTATGTTTTTATATTCTTATTATTGCAGTTGTTTCTTTTAATTAGAAATTATTTCCAATTAAATATTTAAGTCTCAGAATTGGAGTTTTAGGGGTTTATGAAAATACCTGGGAACAAATTTGAAACAGTTTACAATGCATAAATAGTTTTTAGTTAAAAATATATATGTCTTTTATTATATGTATCTTTCAGTGTATTTTTACAGTATAAACAATTGCTAAATATTTAAACAGATTGTTCTCATCAAGGCATAAAATTGGTGCTGGCAGGGACAGGCAGAGGTCATAGAGCAAAGGGAGAAAGTTCAGGTCAATAGAAAATGAATTGGGCTTTGATGATGTCCCAACTCAACTCTGAACTCTGGCAAACAGAAATTCAACACAAACTGACCCCAACACTGCAGAACATAATGTTCTTCCATCATTGGGTAAGCTTTCAGCAAATCAAAGATTAACTTTTGGTCTTTGAGAGTGGGAGTTAGTCTCAATATGAAGAAAATAAGAGTTTTCCAGAATGTTTGGTAGAGTTTGCATAACTGGTGTCACATGACCTCTAAGTATTTCCTTCCCAAAAGCAACCAACCAAACAGCAAAAGAAAATAAAAACTTTTATTATTTACCCATGCTGATAGTTCTAATAGTTAACTCATCTGGCTCTCACATCTTTAGTTATATATTGTTAATCTATAAATAATTATGTGTATATAAGTTTTTTTATTAGAAGTATATAGAGAATCAGTTGAGGGGGAAACATTATCAAAACAGTAGCAATCAATGGATATAAACTTTGTTATCCAGGGGTAATGCCAAAGCATAGATAAACCACCTTGGGTTTCACCTGTTGCAGTTTCCCCCAGAAGAACTCATGTGTTAAATGGGTAGTT
>PVKS010030282.1:0-24585 GCA_004027875.1 Aplodontia rufa | reverse complement strand
CTCTTTGTACAGTGGAACCGTAACTCCAGACAAGTGTTAGCCAGCCTAGTCCAGGTATCTCGTTAAACTCCTCGGGTGCTCTCTCTGCCTGCAGCGGGTCACGTCGTCACCCACGTTCTTGTCTTCCTCGGTAACAGGGCCCCAGATCTTTTATTCCAACACTTGCAGCTCAGTGCACCATGTGTCCAAGCTGTTCTGTGAGCTATCAGTAGAAATGTCGTTCAGACTTGTAAGAAAGGCTCTTAAAAGAGGAAAGAGTCTTTTATTTCTTTTTTTTTTTTTGAGAAAGAGAGAGAGAGAGTTAATTTTATTTTTTCATCTGATTGTTTCTCTAACACTTAGTTGTATATGTGTGCTGGGGATTGAACCCCAGGTCCTCTTGCATGCCAGGCAAGCGCTCTACTGCTAGGCCACCACTAAGCTCCCTCCTCCACATGTCTTGAATCAGATGTGATGGCTGGAGCTCATGCAGCCCTCCTGAACCCTATGGTGACTGCTGAGGTTGAAAAGCCCACACTGAGGATAATGGGGAGTAAAGATAGAAACCAGAATCACCACTGTGAAGTTGCCGTAGGAGACCTGGGAGCTTACCTGTCACGCATCCATCATGTGAAAGAAGAATAAACCTCCTCTTCCTTAAGCCCCTCTTATTTTGGATCTTTCTGCTCGAGCTTAATCCTATCTCACATAGCCTAAGATGGAACCTGATCTCTACTAGCTACTCAATGACGACTTGATGACTGAGGAAGTCACAAGGCTTGGTGTGGGGTTCTCCCCATGCGCTGATGCTGAGGATGCTGAGGCACAGGGTGAGAGCTGCCCGGGTCGGGGGTGAGCAGCAGGTCTCCAGGGCCATCCCGGGGTCTTGGTCAGCTCTGGGTTCCCTTGAACTGTGCATCTTGCTCTTAGGTAGCTCTACACTTAGACTAAAAATGACCCAGCCGTGCCGGCAGGCACTTCACCACAGACGGGCCATGCTCTTGAAACTGCTGCCCTTCTGTGGATTTGAACCTTGGATGGAGAAGGTCCGGCCACGCAGAGGTGCAAATGCCACACTGCCTCAGCTTTCGGCTGCAGAAACTCTGCGTCTGGGGTGCTCAGCAGAGCTCTGGGTGTGCCATGCAACCAGGGCCCCTGGGCAGCCTGGACCGGCCCTCTGAGGATGTGAGTCTGGCCATTTGTCTCTGAAAGGCTGGGCATCGCTGGCCATTCTGTGCCGTCAATGAGCTTTTGTGAGCATGCCAGGCCTCCTAGGAAGGACGTGAAGCACGTGGCTTAAAGCTGCGGGACTTGGTGGAGGAGGCCGGGATGGCCAGCTACAAAGCCCCAAGCCACGGAACCGATGGCAGTGCTAGGGGGCACGGGGCGAGGGGGGGCTAGCGAGGCATCAGTGTGGGAGCCTGAAGATGAGTCTGGACTGGTGAAGAGCTGGGGGTCAGCCAGAGAGAAGCCCAGAAAGAGAAGACAGGGCCAAGTTCTGGAAACCCTAGATCAGGCCAGAGGGCGTGTGCTGAAGAAACTGTTCCTGCGCAGGGGAGAAAGGTTCTGGGTGCAGGACTAGCAGGGAGCCCCACCTGCAGGCCCTGTGGGCAGAGGCCGCTGGGCTTCACCACGCCAGCAGGTTTCTCCCAGGACTGGGCCACACCTCCTCCACACAGCCCCCAAGAGAGGCTGCAGTGCGCTGTCTCCTGCACCTGCTGTCACCTGGCTTTGACGGCCCTGTCCCCTGAGCGGGTGTGACTCTGAGTGTGTGCTCTATGGGTGGTGCTCTGTCGTGTGCCTTGAGAGACAGATGTGAGATGTAAGAGGCCACGTGGCAGCTGGACCACGTGAGCTAGAGTCACCCAGGAACGAGGGAGGCCAGTGTGCGAGGAGAGGCTGGGGCCAAGAAGTGGCTGACCCCCGAGTGCTGGCTTGGGCTGAGTTGTCACTGTTAGCCATGGATAATGTTGTCACCTGGTGCAGCCTCAACGACGCTCTGCCAAGGAAGGTGAGGTAGATGGTGGGGCAGGGGTGGTCATTTCTCCAATGGGGAAGCTGAGGCCCAGAGAAGCCCCCAGCTGCATCAGCTACGTGACAGTGGGTGCCCGTCTCCAGCCAGGACTGGGCTCAGGGACGAGATGGACGTGTCCTCCACAGGGACACCTTTGATGGGCACTGGCGAGGGAGCCCTGGTTACCGCCTCCCCCTGCGATGACACGAACAGCGTCTCCTGCTTCTCAGCTTGGGTAGCTTAGCCTGGTGATCCCTGGTTTTGGTCACAGTAGCCAAGGCTGATAGAAAGGACCACAGGAGTGACCGTGGCCTAGGATCAGCCTCTGAATGGCTGTGACAAGTGAGTCTAAGGAGGGATGGCCGCTCGATGTCACAGAAAGGGGAGCCAACTGCCATGCCCTACTGGTGACTGTGAGCCAGGCGTCCGCATGGCATGCACAGCCCAGAGAGGGCCTCACCTTCCACAGCCGCCTCGCAGGCTGATGGCTTGGAGCCCTCTCCAGCCTGATGACCAGGGCTGGGCAATTCCACCTCTGATCCCTCTGCAGCCACTTGGGGCGTGGAAGGCCCCTGTCTCCCAAGCCCCAGCACCAAACACCTTTCAGTGCCACCTGACTGCCAATGTGGCATTAACGGTGGAAACATGCCATTAAGCAGCACCTCGGAAGCCTCCCCTCCCTGTCACTGCCCTGAGATGAGCTCTGTCGTGAACCTCATGTGACTTTCTGTGTCTGCCGGGTTTCTTTCACCTGAGCGTTGGACAGCGCAGCCACGCTGGTGCGTGGAGACGCACTTCACTCTCGAGGCCACAGGACACCCCACTGTGTGCGCAGACCACAGACCACACGCCCATCAGACTGCCAATGGACACAGGTGGCTTGCAGGCTGGGCACGCAGGACACTCCTGGGTTCGTCTCTGCACCCCCGCCAGGCTCTCTGCACGTGAGCAGGTGCATCCTGCCTGCAGCTTAGGTCACTGCAGGAGCTGCATCCACTCCCCGTGCCCCTACCCCGTGCCCACGCTGCACACCAGCGCCTTCTGCCCGCCACCCAGCTCTGCATCCACTCCCCGTGCCCCCTATCCCGTGCCCACACTGCACCAGCCCCTTGTGCCCAGCTCTGCACAAATGCAGGTCTTTCCTCACCTGGGCGTCAGGGTTTGGCCTCCATCCCACTGGAGTCCCCTGGTTCCTCTGTCAACCAGAGCCCAGCATCCCAAGCCCTGATCAGCTCCCGCATGAGCAAGACTCTGGCTGAGCCTGATAATGGCACCTGATGAAGACGGCGGCCGGGGACCGCAGTGGAGGGGGCACTTGGTTCTCCAAGGCTGCCTTCTTCCTGGGGCTCAGCATTGGAGTCTCTGTGTGACAGAATGGCAGCCGTCCTGGGTTTGGAGCCACCCGCTGTTGCTATAGCAACCCCTTGCACCAGCCGCACGCTGAAAATAGATCACCTTCATCCCTAGGATAGAAAGCTCAAGGAATCAAAGCAGGGAGGGCTGCTCCGCCGCGCTGCAGGGAATTCCAGCAGCGACCACCGCCTGCGACAGGACGCTCAGGAAGCCCAGGCGGACAGCAAACCCGCCCCAAGCACCCCTGGTCTCCCCCAGGCTCCAAGTCTCAGCTGCCGTCTTTCTAATCTGAACCACAGAATTTAATAGTAAACCACAGCGTCTTGGTTTTGTTTGGGCTTTATTCAGTTTTTTTTTCATCGTAATTCTCCAGGCTTGTACATATTTCTCAAGGGCAGGGATTTAATTGGCAAGATGACATGAGAGCTCAGAATCGTGACGTATGGAAAGGAGCTGAAAGGCTGGCGTGGACAGGAGAGGGCCTGGAGCAGGTGGGGCTGGGGACCAGGCATCCGAGGGCTGCCCCACTGAGGAGAGGCCAGGTGCCTGTCTCTCTGTCATTAGTGGGGACACAGAACTCACCTCCATGGGAAGAGAGATGCGCCCTACTCCGCTGTGAGGAGCGTGGCTACTGTTAATACACACTGATCACATTCCCTGAGGCACAATAGTAGGAGGACATTTATCTGAAAGCTAGAACAATGTCCTGGAAATGGCTGCTTTGGGAAGGAGGGGTCACTCCTGGACCCATTGCTATCTAAATCCTGGCTGTGGGCTCATGTGGCCCATCCACCTGGTCTGACAATGGGGCCATGGTGCCTCCCAAGCTGGCTGCAGAAACTCAGTGAGTGGAGGCCTTGTGTCCCTGGGCCCCTGCCCTGCACCGAGGCTCTGGGCTGCAGGGACTTGGTGAGTGGAGGCCGTGAGCCCCTGGGCCCCTGCCCTCCACCGGCTCTGCTTATTCCCTCTGGGTGGGCTTTCTGCAGCGAGACACCCTCTGGCTCCTGGTGGAGAGGGCTGGAGTAGAAATGGGTGCAGGGCTGAAAACTCAGCTCAGGCTGCACAGAAATCAGGGTTGATCAGTGCTGGAAGCTGCCCTTGGACACAGGCCAAGGAAGGGTAGGTGCACGCCCACAGACCTCAGGGCGGGCTGACACACCACAGGTTGCCTGTCCTGAGCTGGAACCAGGGAGGAGAAAGGGCTCTCAGTGCACCTGGCTGGTCCCCTGGGCCATGGTACTATGTGGAGTTGAAATACCAGCTCTGCCAGAGAAAGGCGTGGAGAGATGGGCAGGGGCTGCTGCACCCAGTCACTAAGACAGCCACTGTAACTCGGGAGGGAGACCGAGTGCCCCTGGAAGACTCTGAGGCCACCCCTGTCTGTAGATCAGCAACTGCGGGGGAACCCACTGCTGCTGGATTGGGAGTCTTCAGTGTAGGGGGACAGTTGGATCCTGGGCTGTCAGGGCCGAGTGATAGCACTTAATCACCGAGGGCAAGTGGGCGGGGTTGGCACAGGGATGCCAGTCAAAGCCGCAATCCAAATGGTCAACCCAGGTTAGGCCCACGGTGCTGGTGAGTCGATGGTGGGGTTCCAGGAAGTGAAATAGACAGGCACCCCTTAAATTCTAACCTGATCTGTCTGACGGCAGAGTTCTAAGTTCAGCAAACCAAGAAAATCCAGGCCCCTCAGTCAACTCCCAGACTGGAGCCGGTTCACAGACCCAGACCCCCTGAGTAGCGGGGAAGCCAAGTCCCCTTGCAGAAGGGCCCCTGTACACAGCTGAGAATTTAACCTGCAAGGCTTTCTCCCAGCCTTCCCCAAGGGGACCTGCGACCCTCACCAGCCTCTTGAGATGGTGGGGCCTTGACCTCAGCTGATGCTAATGCTGGTAGACCCGAGCGTGGCACGGCGCACTACCCGAGGGGTCTGGGGAGGAGGAGACCAGGGCCCAGACCCTCCAGCTCTCCTTAGCAGAGGGGCGCCGGGAGCAAGGCAGGGCGGACACCTTGCCTGGAGCCAGCTGGAGGACTGGAAGGTGTTTGGGGAGGCGAGGACGTCGCTTGACCGGAGCCAGCAGCTGATTCTAGCTGATCATGTTTGGTATGTGTGAGTAGCACGTCCATAATAAGAAAGTGCCGGGTGACAGCCGTGGACCAGGGTGGGTGTTGAGCTGTCGGCTGACGTGGGGAAGGCCACAGCGCTTGCTTTGGCTCAGCTTGGCCCCTCCCAAGCCCTGCAGATATTCTAGGAGAGGGGACGGGTCCCACCTCCCGCCCCATCTGTCCTTCACCGCTGCAGAGGGATGAGCGCTGAGGCAGGAGGATTAGGCCCCACGCTGTGGCACTCTGGGGTGGGTTTTTGTTTGTGTGGTGTGTGTTTTGCTATTTTTAAAATTTATTTCTGCAGTGCTGGGCTTGAACCCAAGCAAGGTTTTGCCCATGCTGGGCAAGCGGGCAACCACTGAGCTACACCCGGCCTTTGCGATGGGTTTGAGATGGAGAGGAGGAAAGCGAGTCAAGGCAAGATGCCCTGTGTCTGGGGAGAAAGAAATCAGCCTGTGGGGTGGAGGGCACACAGCTTCCAGCTAGGTCCACGCCCCCCCTTCAGCTCCTCCAGCCACAAGTGGGGAATAGGACTTAGCCTTGCTCAAAGGGGATCCACGCCAGGGAGAGGCCTGGCCCTGCCCCCAGGATCACAATCTGTGCTTGTGCTACTACCACGCGGGACCACAGATGTTAGAGCAGAAGGCCTCTGGAGGGCCCCAGGCCCAACCCCCTGCCGTGGGGAGGGTGGGACTGCATTGCACTGTTCTGTAAGGGAGTCTCCTGGGCACAGAGTAGGCGCCTGGATGAGTGTGCTGGAAGTTCAGATCAGCCTCCACCCCGAGAGTCGGGTTGTGGAATTTGGTTTAAACACACACGTAATTAAATAGGTAATGCACGTGGGTGTTAAAATATTCAAAAAAGGACTACATGGTAAAACTACATGGTAAAAAATAAGACATTCTTCCATTCCGGAAGCCAGTCTCCCGTTCCTCTGGCCAGAAGCAAGTTACTTTGCAGACTTTTTTTTTTTTTTTGAGACTGAGGGACAGTGAAGGAGAGCAAGAGAGAGAGAGAGAATCCATTTTATTTAGTTTTTCATTTGGCTTTCGTTGCTCTGTCACTTTGTTGTGTAGGTTGTGCTGAGATTTGAACCCACATCCTAGCACAGGCCAGGCAAGCACAGTAACTGCTAAGCCACTGCTCCAGCCCCCCACTCCGCAGACTTTCAAAGACATTCCCCGCCCTTACGAGCTTCCTATATCATCACACGGTGCTCCCATGCCATGCGCAGAGTCCTGCCTCTTGCTTCTTAACACATTAACCATAGCAACCTGCGTAACAGAGATTCTCCAAAGAGGCCTAGGAGCTGTGGGGCGTTGCCATGGGATGCGCCTGCCATGGTAACTATCTTATTGGAGGAGGTTGAGGCAAGCGGAAGAGTCTTAAGCCTAACCGAGGTGGACTGTGTCTGTATCGGATGTTTTGATTCCTCAACTGCAAGGATCAGTAGCAAGGGTGAAGTCAGACCGAGATGGAGCCACGATCGCTAGGCAGGTGGCCTCGCAGCCATGCTTCTGTGTGAGATTGCGGTGGCCTGTGTGCAACCTCGTGGTCCCAGCAGAGTCGTTAGTGACAGTTCTCATCAGACATGAACTCAAGGTCCCTTTCTTCAGAACCTACCAGCTTCATTCACTTTATTTACTGCTTCACGGGGACTTGAGACAAGCAACTCCATTTTTACGACAGTTGACACCTGCATCATTTCCCGTTTCCTGGCTGTATAGTACTCCATTGTGTAGCTAGCTCGTGAACTACTTAACTGGTCCTCCACTGATGGAGCTATTCTCAGTCCTTTGCTATTTATTTTGAAAGGTTGTGTCATGATCGGGCACAAGCATCTTTGATCTCAGCTACTTGAGAGGCTGAGGGGGGAGGATCACTTGAGCCCAGGTGTTTGAGACCAGCCTGGACATTTTTTTGTCTCAAAAAAATATATTGCTCCCACAAATATTATTGTGCATGCTCTTTGTGTGTGTCGTAAATTTGTTTGTGGAATAAATTGCTAGGAGTAGAACACTAGGTTGGAGCATTTGTGTTTTCATTTTGATAAACAGAACTGTGCCAACGCACACTCCTCAGCCTCCGTGAGGGCTGTGTCCCCATGTGTGCCCGATACACCGTGGCATTGATTTTTTATTTAATCTTTGTCCATGGTGCTGTTTTTAGAGCCTAGTGACAGTAGACTTGCTGTAAGGACAGTGGCATCAATCCAGGGCCATCCACTAAGATTTCAGGAAGTTACAGTCACACTGTCCCTCCGCATCCCATGGCATCTCCCTAGGCTGCTAGAATATTCCACGCGTATCATCCTGCAAACCTGCCGGGGGCCCCCATGGGGGAGGTGGGACAGGTGCTCTCTGTCTCCACCCCTGTGGAGCAGCAAGAGCTGAAGCGTTGTCCCCCTGGGCAACGTCAAGGGCGGGAGCAGGAGGCCGCCTAGCTGCCGCTCCATCCCCACGGCTGCCCCTGGAGCTTCTGAGATTGCAAGGCCATCTCGTCTTGGCCCTGGTTTCCCCAAAGGCAAGGGGAAGCTGCGGTAGGATTGCAGATTCGTGAGCTCGAGACCCGGTGTGGGGGCCAAGCCCTACCCTCCCACCAGCCGTTCCACTCTCACCCTGGGCTGCCGGCTGCTCACCTGCTCGGCCATGCTCTGAATGCTATATGCCCTCCGTCTCTGCTTTTCATGAAGCGGTTCTTTCTGTCCATGTCACTCCCCACTCCCTTCTGGGAGCCCCTGCCAGGAAGCTGCTGGCCACCCCTGCCCCTGAGGCCACCACTCCTAGGAAGCTTTTGCCCTCAGTTTACCCATCCATCTCCCTCTAGCCTTCAAGGTCCTTTGGTCCTGCTTCCTCACCTGGAGAGTCCTTGGCACCCAGCTGAATGTTTGTGGAGTGAATAACTGAAAGCACAGGGCCCCTTCCACCCTGGGAAGGGTGTTCTGCTCTGCGTACCCTGCCATCTGTCCTCCCACTTGGGGGCGGTGTGCTTGGGTTGGAACCCAGGGCCGTGTGCACGCTAGGCAAGCGCTCCGTCACTGAGCCGGGATGATGTGGCCCTGAGCACAGGTCCTGTCATCTGCTTGCAGCATTTTCGTCTGAGTGTGCCCCTACCTGGCCTCCCCCCCAATGTCTACACCAGGCCACTCTTTCACTCCCTTCTAAAGCACATGTGACAGACACCAGGCCCGGTTTCTGGCACACGGTCACATGTCTTCAGTAGTTTTGAGGTGCTATGCATCTGCCCCCACAATCAATTTTAGAGCACTTTCATCACCCCGAGAGGAAGCCCTTTAGCCATCACCCCATCCTGGCCCTGCGCCCCCAGCCCTTGGCAGCCACTAACCTGCTTTCCCTCTCTCTTGGCCTATTCTGGGTACTTCCCTTTTGATGTGTGGCCTTCTGAGGTTGGCTTCTCACTCGTAAGGTTTTCAACCACTTTCTCTCCTTCCCTAAGGCTAGGTTGGCATCAACCTAGGCGTCAAGGTTCAGGAATGGCCGATGATAATGTTCCCCTGAACCTAGCTCCTTAGGAAGAAGAGAAGCTATGGACTGAAGCCCCCGCCTTTTTTTAAGAGGAAGGGACAGTGAGAGAGAGAATCAGTTTTATTTAGTTTTCCATGCAGCTTTCGTTGCTCTGAGACTTCGTTGTGCATGTGCTCCTGGGGTTTGAACCCACGTACTCGTGCATGCAAGGCAAGGGCCGTAACGGCCGAGTCACCGCTCCAGTCCCGGACTGAAGCCCTTTAATAAGACTGTCACACCCCTGTTAGACCTGAGTCTACACTGTCACACAGAGGTGTCTGGGGATGAGCGAGAAGACCAGACGCAGGCCTTGCTGAAGAAGAGGTGCCAGGAGGGGTTGTAGTGTGGGTAGTACTGACGCGTGGGCAGCAGGCAGCACCCATAAGGCGAGGCACGACAGAAGCCCGGAGGGACTGTGTCGGTGCTGGACAGGGCCTTGGCTGCAGCGTGAATACTCCCCACGAGCTAATGCTGGGGTCTTTGAGGGGCCCTCCTGGCTGCATCCTGGCCATTGGGGAGAGAGTCCCCCACCGCCCTGATCCTAGCACATGCCCCTGCTATCGCGGGGAGGGTCGGCGGGGAGCACGGAGTGAGTGGGGCTCAGGGTGGCTCCTGCAATGCACTCCTGCAGGGCTTTGGGGGAGGAAGTGCTCATGGGAGCCAGCTCAGCCCTCTGTGTGTCCCTCACTGCATCTCCACATCTCTCTGTTGGCCTCTGGCCTGGACTGCTCTGCTGCAGGTCCTAGATGGAAGGCAGTTCCAGAAAGACAGTTGAGACTGCGGTAGGCAGGAAAGAGCGTTACTGAGCCCCAGAGGGCAGAGGGTCCAATCTGCGGGCTGCAGGCTCTGCAGGACAGGCACTGGTCGGATGTGACTCGGGAAGGGTGGACCTGTCCCTGGTGGTTGGGTGATGATGCTAATGGACAAGAGTGAAGAGAAAACAGGGGGCCCAGGCTCAAAGAGGAGCCATGCCCAGAGAGACTGGACATGGCAGTGGCCAGAGGGTGGGGGCCCTGGGGGTGGCCAGCTGTGGTACGGAAGGCTGTGGGCAGTGTGCCCAGGCTGCCACCCTGCTGCAGAGGGGTTAAGGGTCTGGTCTCTGCGTGTCCTCGAGACCAGACTGGGAGCACAGGAAGAGTGCCATGTGCTTTTCTCCACGTCCTCTGGTCTTTAGCCACCTCTCCTCACAGTCACAAGTGGATGCCTTGGTGTGTCCATGCTCTGGGGTGAGGGAAAGGAGAATGCTGTGAAGTGGGGGAACTCCCTTACCTGATTGGACCATCCCGGAAGTGCTCACCCTCTCCCCCTCCCCTCCTGCCAGACTAGGAGGAGCCCCTTAGCCGCCCAAGCTTCCAGTAGGGGATCCTGCAGCTGTGGGTGGAGGCCCCTGGCCTGCTCAGGAACCCCAAGGAGCAGCAGGACTGGCTGCACAGGCAGAGCCAGGCCCAGGTGTGGCCTGGAGTGTGACCTGCAGGGTGTCCTCCAAAGCCAGGCAGGAGCAGAGGGTGAGCCAGGCCCAGGCCCACACAGGTTCCAGCAAACCAGATTGGAGAGACAAGACAAAACAGGACCTGGTGACAAAGTGCACCCCGAGATGCTGAGTGGCGGTCCTGCAAGAGGCAGAGCCCCAGCACAGGATTCCACTGGGAGTTGATGGGGTGAACACCTGGGACGGACAAAGGAAAGAGCAGGAACAGACAGCTTTCAATGCCACGGCTGGCAGGGACAGGCTGACCCTGGTGCCCCATGCTCAGCCCAGCAGGGGGAGGGGTGGCAGGGGTGGGGGGCTGGGAACATGGCCCAGCTGCCCAGCAGGAGGCCTGAGCCCAGCTGTTTCTTGATTACCGCTTTCCTTAATCCCACCTGCCCAAGGCTACAACTTATACAAGAAATTGGGCCAGGGAACCAGGGGCCAGCTGGGTAGCCCAGTGGTGGAGTGCTCACCCAGCACATGCAAGGCCCAAGTGGGTTTGGTCCCCAACACCACTTTTTTTCTTAACTAGGAAGGAATTGGGCCTTGCATTGAGTGTGCGAGAGTAGGGAAGAGAGGAGGAAGAGGCCAGGCCCTCGTTCCTTTGCTGTGGGACCTCGCTTCTGGACTGCTACCTCCATGGCTGAGCTCCTGGGAACATTGGTCCTAATGTGGGTGGGAGCAGCTTGCGGGCGTGTGCTCCTCAGCGCCCGCCATTGCCAAGTTCAGTGCTTGCTCTCAGGAGGGGCTCTGTGAATGTTTGGGGATGGATTGGTATGTCTGAGAAAACGGACCCCCTGTGTGTGGGAAGTGCTTGGTGATGCAGTGTGACGTGGTGGGCTGGCGCGGGGAACCAGCAGCCATTGTCATCCTTAAAGGATGGCCTCCTTTCAGTTGGAGAACAAGACTACAGGGTCCACCTGAAGACTCAGAGACGTAAGCTTTGGACTCTGCAGAAAGTGGGGGAGGTGGGGAGAGGTCCATCCAGCCTGGTATCAGATCTTAGCTGCAGCCCCAGAAATTTGTTCTAGCTAGTTTTAGTGGGGTAAAAAAGTATTTAAAGATATTGAGTAGCTCACAGAGTCCCCATGACACAAAGAACCAGTGGGTGCGTTTCCAAGAAGCACCCGCAGAGGCCTCTGGAACAAGGACGGTGGAGGCCACCGTACCCCATGCTGGGCACAGACCCCACAGCCCGTGTGCTGGGCCCTAGCTCATCCCAAAGGTTTCTACCATGCCATGGGCTGGGTTGTGCCCCAAATTCATAGGTTGGGCTTTGATCCTCAGCGTGACTTCATAGTTAGGGCCTTTAGGAGATGATTACGGGCAAATGGAGTCTTAATGGTGGCATCCTCATCTGATAGGACTGTGGCCCTGGGAGAGCAGGAAGAGACACAGAGCTTTCTTTCCACCATGTGAGGTTGTAATGAGGAGGCAGCCATTTGCAAGCCAGGACAAGGACCTCACCAGCTGGCATTGTGATGGGGCCTCCCAGCCTCCCACTCTCGTATAAACTACCCTGTCTGTGCATTTGTTCTGACACCTGAGCTAACACAGCCACCACCTCCAGAAGCCAGGGAGTCCTGGTTGGAGCCTGCTTCCCTGCAGGTGAGACTGAGCCTGGCCAGGGCATCCGTCAGTCAAGTCGAGGGCTTGCGCTGGCATGGCGTGGCTACAGGGGGACTCAGGACGCAGGTCTTGGGGAAACCCAGAGCCCTGTACTCCAGAGGCCAAGCACTGAGGGTTTAGAAAGCTGCCAGGTGGGCCAGAAGCGTGGCAAGAGGCCACTGAATGGAGGCGGTGGATTGGAGGAAGAGCCTCAGCAAGGTGGAGGCCAGCTGCCAGAAGACCTCTCCTATGTGGGGACACTCCGGCTCTGAATGCTTTTCAGAACTCCAAGAACAGGTTCAGGGCACGGTTCACAGGAACTTAGCCAGATCTGAATTCTCTCATTCCGCTTGGCACACACACTGGTGACTCTGCGGACTGGCCTGGGCACACCAATATACTAAGTTCCCCTCGCTGAGCTGGCAGGGCTCCAAGGGACTTGAGCAAAGGTGGCTGAGTAGTCACTGGTCCCATCTAGATTGGGTCCACAGCCAGGGCAACTTCCCATCTCACGCCCCGGGAGAGCCATCTCCTCTCCTTCTCTTCTGGAGTTTCTCAAAAGGCCTCGGCTTACAAAATTATAGTAAAATATTGTTCTTCCCTCCCTGCGGGTGACTAGGGTCACCTTGAGTGGAGCTTGGGTGTTCCCAAATTCTTCAGCCCCATAATTAGCCTCTGAGTGACGCCCACCGATGGCTAATTGCATCTTCTCTGTGTGTTTTTAGACTTTATAAGGGCAGCTTCATTCCTCCTTTTGTTTCCCCAAATTCTTATGGGGCAGGTCACTGCCCTAAAAGGCTGCAGAGGCCGGGATGTGAGGTCGGTGTGCACCTGCACTGCCCTGCGCATGCTGAATCCCAAAGCAGAGCCTTGGCTCAGGGCTGTGTTGAGGGGATTGTTGTCCTTAGAGGAATTCAAAGCATGAGCTGATACCATTTTATCCATCCCAATGCTTTGCAAAATAAGTTTCTGTGGAGACACATAAATTTGATGATGTCTAAACCTCAGTTTCCACATCAATAAAATGGGGAGATGGCGTCACCCATCTTCCCTGGGAACGTGCCTTACGCACCTATCATGCGCAAGGCTGGGTTGGATTCTGCATATGTGGGAACTGAGAAACAGGTCTGTCGTTTGGGCCTAGGGACTTTTTTTTTTTTTTTTAAGAGAGAAGGACAGTGAGAGAAGAAAGAAAGAGAGAGAGAAACAATTTTTATTTGGTTTTTCATGTGGCTTTTGTTGCTCCAAGACTTCGTTGTGTAAGTGGTGCTGGGGTTTGAACTCAGGTCCCCGGGCATGCCAGGCAGGCGCTTCAATTGCTGAGCTACCGCTCCAGCCCCTGGACCTGGGGACTTCATTCCCGCCTGGACCACATGGGCGTGCTCTGTTGGGAGTCACAAAGCATGTGTTACCCCTCCAAGGCTCGTAGCCACTTCTTTGACAAAGCGTGTGGCGGACATCTAGCAGGGATCATCCTCAACCTCTGTGTCTTGCTGCTGAAGAACGGGGGAGCCTACTTTCAGTACCACATTTTACCCGAAGGGGCAAAGTGGGAGAACATCCTGGTGTGAACAGTTATAAAGGCTCAGACTTCCTACACTTTTACTGTGGAACACCTCAAGAGGTCTAAAGAGAAGGGAGTGTCTCGCAGCCCTCCAGGGCCACGCTGGCTTAACGACTCAGCGACTCAGGGGCCAGTCTTGCTTTATTGTTGCGGTTCACACCCACCTCCCTGCCCCAGGGTCTTTTTAAAGCAAAGCCAGGACGTCATCTCATCTATAAAGACAAATGTGCCTTTAAAAACTCCTTCCTGGAGTCCTCGGAGGCCATAAGAAAGGAATGTTGCTCTATGAACTAGAATTTATGGGTCATTGTTGAGGCACTGCCTGCCGTCCCTCCCTCCCTCCCTCTGCACTGGGTCTGTCTTCCTGGCTGCCCCTCCTACTCACTGTCTCTGGATTGTCTTCAGTGCCCTCCCCACACACTCCATCCCCCACTGCATCCTGCTCCCTCCACCGCAGCTCTGCTTGGAATTCGAAAAAGAACCTTGCTTTCACGTGAGTAGTTTAGCATTGCTATTCTTCACGTAAGCAGTAGATATTTAACAAGTCGTTTCACTAGGAAAGTAACCCTCGACCTCACTTTCCATGTGACCTGTTTCTTCTGTATGGGTCACTGGCCCTAAACAAACCCAACAGGGGCTACCACAAAGGGACAGTGGGGCTTAAGGGCCTGGAGGAAGACTCTCCTTGGTGGCGGGCCAGGTTGAAGGCACTCCTTGGTGGCGGGCCTAGGTGAAGGCACTCCTTGCTGGCAGGCTTGGAGGAAGGCTCTGCTTGGTGGCGGGCTAGGGTGAAGGCTCTACTTGGTGGCGGGCAGGGGTGAAGGCGCTGCTTGGTGGCGGGCAGGGGTGAAGGCGCTGCTTGGTGGCGGGCAGGGGTGAAGGCGCTCCTTGGTGGCGGGCAGGGGTGAAGGCGCTCCTTGGTGGCGGGCAGGGGTGAAGGCGCTGCTTGGTGGCGGGCAGGGGTGAAGGCGCTGCTTGGTGGCGGGCAGGGGTGAAGGCTCTCCTTGGTGGCGGGCCAGGAGGAAGGCTCTCCTTCAGAAAGCCCCTGCCCAGTCTCCATCTTGGTCCCTTCTCAGGCTGGATCACTCAGTAGTAGCCCAGGAGGTAGAAGAGCCTTGGCCAAAGTGGGCTCTGCTCTTAGGTCAACTTGGTTATTCCCCTCAACAGCTCTGCAATTAATCAATCAAAAATTTGCAAGAAATCAGTATTGCTTTCCAGTCAACTCCAGCCTCTTCTGCCCAATGTTCAAATCCATATTCCAGTGGGGACTTTGGCTGAGAAGGCAGAAGAAACTTGTTTAAGCACCCAATTAGTAAATGGTAGGTCAAAGACCCCACCCAGAGGTCCTAACCCCCACCATTGACCCCCTACTCCATTGCCTATTAGAACCCTCAAAGGAACAGATGAGGAGAGCAGACTTTTGAATCTGAATCCCCAAATTATTCCTGGCCTAGGTAGCATCCGGGAATTTGCATTTTTTTTAAGAGAGAAGGACACTGAGAGAGAGAGAGAATCAATTTTTATTGAGTTTTTCACGTGGCTTCCGTTGCTCTGACACTTGGTTGTGTACATGGTGCAGGGGTTTGAACCCGTGTACTGGCGCATGCCGGGCAAGCGCCATAACCGCCGAGCCACCACTCAAGCCCCAGGAATTTGCATTTTTAATAAGACTTTTAAGATGTTACGGTGACTACTCTTCAACACTGTCCTCATGAGTTGATGGTTGCTGGAGGTGGGTGATAGGAAAAGGTAAGATTGTTAGTCTATGTGTTTAAATTGTTTCATAGTAAAAAAAAAAGGGGGGGGGAGGAAAGAAAGAAAAGAAAAACCATTCAGCCTTACAAACATGGAGAGGGACCTGGCATGGAGTCCTTTTCAAAACTGCTGACTCACAGTCTGGCTTGTGGGTCAGGGGCGCCTCCAGCTCCAGCATCAAGGATGAGAGTCTGCCTGGGGGTGGGGATTGGGCACCAGATCGCAAAGCCCATAATTCCTTCCTTCCCTGGAAGAGGGTTTATGGGATTTAGGTTTGCAAACTAGTGTATCCGATTTCTATGATGTCGCGCTTCATATCCATTCTTCACTGGCCCCTACCCTTCTGGGATCTTTGCTCCAGTCTTCCTTCTCCCTGTTCCGCATGTTCTAGTGCCATGCCTTGAGTCTACGGTGACATGAAAGAGGACAGGGAGGCTTCAGCCCCAGAGCCAGGTCCTCCACCAGGGCCTCATGGCGGGGACGGAGAGAAGGGCCCCAGCCTGCTCTGCGGCTCCACCACTTTGCCCTCACACACAGGGTGCTCTGCGAATGTAATTTGGTTTGGCTACTGAGAATCTGCTGAAAATATCCTGCACCCAAATGAGTGGTGGAGGATGTCGTGCCATGGGAACGAATTTGTGTGATGGAGTATCTTCCTCCTCCGCAGCCCCAGGCTACGTGTGACTCTCCATGAGGCCCCGGGACTTCTGGGAGAGGTTTCCTCTCTCCTGGCGTAGTCCCTGGAGGGGAGCTGTGGCCCTGAGGGCTGAGCATGTGTGTGTGTGTGTGTGTGTGTGTGTGTGTGTGTGTGTGGGTGCGCGCGCGCGCGCGCCTGCTCTGTTACTCAGCCTCTGTTCCCTTTTTTGGTCACAGGAGTCTGGTTTCGCCTGGGTCCCTCCTGGAGCTTGCAGCCCCAGGCTATGTGTCACTCAGGTCAGCCCAGTGGGCACTTCCCATCCCCCGGGCCCTGTGGCCATTTCTGCAAGGTGTCAGCTCCGGAGGCCAGTTTTGTTTCTCTACATCCATGGGGGAAGGGGACTTTTTCTTTCCCAGGTGGCCAGGATGAGGGACCTTGCAGGCTGCCCTGGGGCTTCCATTTGCAGCTGTCTAGGCCTGGGAACAGAGTCCCTTCCAGGCAGTGGAGGAAGGTGCCCCCACTGAATCTCCCATCAAGTGGCGTAAGGTAGTGCCCCAGCTGCAGGCACACACAGCTCCTTCCTGCCCCAAGCAGCAGAGCGTCCTCCCCTGGAGAGGGCGCCTGGCCTGTCCCATGTGCATTCACCCCAGAGCTGGCAGAGTGGTGGCAGCAGGGCTGCCAGGAGGGCACAGGCAGGGAGGGTGAGCCTTGCCCAGCCACATGGTCATTTTGCACCAGGCGACAGGCAAGCTGCGGGGCTGGGGGGAAGGAGTCCCAGGTGGCACCTGATTCTCATCTGCTGCCTCCAAGCAGTCGTACCTGACCCTGCAGCCACGCAGCTGCTCGAGAGGTGGGGTGGGTGTTACCCCAGGAAGACTCAGGGCAGCAGCCAGGCCTAGATGACCCCAGAGAATGGGGCTTCTGGGCGACGGTGCCAACCTCAGTCAGTGGCCTGCCAACAACGCTGTGCCAGCACCAGGCTGTGGGCAGGAAGAGCAAGTTCTGGGCCTGAGGGTTCTGTATGGTGGAACAGAACCCTGGGGCTAGCGGCTCAGAGGGTCCGAGCCCTCGGTTTCTGTTCCAACACTGGTTGTGTCGGCTGACCTGTCCACGCGTTTGTTCAACGATGGATTAAGCACCTAGAGATTGCTCAGCCTTCCCAAGCCTCAGGTGCATCTATAAGATGGAGATAAGATGTATTGCCAACATCGAGGTTTATGGGGAGTAAAGGAAGTAATAGATTAAAGTGTTCAATCAACCCAATTGAATAAATCTCATTATTTTCTGAAGTACCTGCACTTCAGCATTCCAATTATTACCATCAAAGTTAGTACTGTATCTATGGCTATTATTACCTCAAGCACTTTTAGTCCTTGGCACCTAGGATGTTGAACACTCTGTATCTAGCACTGTTAGTACTCTACACCTAGCACTGTTACCCTACGCCTGACACTGATAGCCTTTGATGCCTGGCAATGTTAATACTTGGCACCTAGCACTGTTAGTACTCTACACCTAGCACTGTTAGCACCCTATGCCTAATGCTGATAGCCTTTGATGCCTGGCAATGTTAATACTCAGCAACTAGCACTGTTAGTACTCTGCACGTAGCACTGTCAGCACCCTACTCCTAACACTAATAGACCGTGATGCCTAGCAATGTTAATACAAAGTGCCTAGTACTGTTAGTACTCTATATCTAGCACCGTTAGTCTAAACCTAGCACTGCCAACACCCTATGCCTAACACTATCTCTACGTCCTGCTGGCACAGAGGTTGGAGAAAAAATGTGGCTGACCTCATGGTGCTTGCTAGAGGGAGGAGGCAGAGCTTATTAGATGTCAATATATACCCCATTGTGTATTGGGTCAGGGAGTGATAAGGAGAACAAAGAGAAAGGTAGGCAAACAAACAGGTGGATGGTGAGTGCAATGGGTGGGTGAGTGCAGCCCTCTTGCACTGCTTGGCGAGGCTGGGCTTTGTGAGCCAGAGCAGGAGAGAGACAAGAATGGGGGAGAGGGTGGGGATGTTTGGTGAAGCCACATAGCAAGTGCAAAGGCCCCTGAGGAAGCACAGTTGGCTTCTATGGCACAGGGAGACCCCAGGGGCCTGGTGAGGGTGAAGGCGATGGGAAGGGAGCACTGCAAGGCAGGAGGGTTGGGCTGCAGGCCTGATCATAGGGTCTGCTCCTCCAGGAGGGCTCCTGCTCCTCTGTGAAGGGGACGGACTGCAGAGGGCAGGAGGGAGCCAAGGCGAGGAGGCAGCTGTGGCCTGGCCTGGCAGCAGAGGCGGAGGCAGGGCTGTGGCTGGCTGGGCTTTGACCAGGTCATCTGGGGGACACTGCGATGCAGGTGTGGAGAGGCCTCAGCTGCCGGGTGGGGGCCTTCCCTGGAGGGAGATGTCCAGGCAGTGCAGGGAGCAGCTGGACCCCCAGGACTGAGGGCGTGAGCCAGATACTCCTTTGCAGCACCTCTCGATACACTTTGTCACCTCTGAGCCTGTGCGTTGTCCTCTGAGCTGGGGAGAGGCGAGAGGACGGCCCATGCACCGAGATGGCTGGCTGGGGACTGGCTTCTGTGCCCCAGCCTCTGATCATCCTCGGGCCCTCAACTGCCCCTCCTGAAAGCCCTTCTGGAGCCGGAAGCGGCCATTGAGTCTCCATGTCACTCACTGCCCAGTGTCACACGCCACTCAATGTCATTCAACGTCACACATTGTCACCTAATGTCACACAATGTCAGTGTCACGAAACAAATCTGTACAGGTCGCTGCTGCAGGGTAACCATGGGATCTGTGGGCCCGAGCTCCCCTTGACCTGAACTGGCTCAGCCTTAAAGCAACGTTGTCAGTGCGACGCTTGCTACAGGGGGAGGCGGGACACTCGAGGCAGTGCTCGTGCCCCTCCGGGGACACAGGATACCCTTGCCATTCACCCGACTTCCGCTGCCCCAGGCCAGGAGGTCTCAGGTTGGCACAGGAGCAGTGAGGGACCATAAAATACCTCCATGAACAGTTTTGCCAGGGGCAGTGCGTGACGCCCGCCTTTGCTAGGATTCCAAGTTTGTCACACAGGCTTCTCTGAGCACAGGAAAAGGAAGGGTAATGGTGACGATATTCGCCACTCCCGCCTTGCAGTGTTTAGCAGTAGCTGGCTGCGTGGGGAGTCTGAGGGGAAAACCTCCAGGTTGGGACCCCACTCCCCGGGTTCAAGCCCCGCTCAGTGGCCTTGCTGCTTGATTTCCCCAGCCTTGCAACAGAGGATGGCGGTGGTGTCCTGGCCTCTGATGGGGTCGCAGGGGCGTTCCCCCCCCCCCGCCCCGTTCCTCTGCGCACCTGAGCCCCGCTCCTCCAGGTGTGGCCAGATTCCCTGGCTGTTCACCATCAGGCTTCCTGCTTTGGGCTGAGCTGGCTTCTGCCTGTGCGTTGGTGGCCCCCGGGGGAGTTGCGCTCCTCTGAGCCCCTGTGTGTGGGCCCAGCCCTCCGACCCGCTTATTGAAGTTGGCAATTGGTCAGGCACTGGGTTCTTTCCATGTCCTTTGTCTACCACTGTGGGGGAGCAGAGTCCAGCTTGCTTGGGCTCCTTCCAGGGCACTGAATGGTTGGGGTTCAGTGCGGCACTAATGGCTGTGCTTTCCTTTGATAACTGACCAGCCCATGGAGCACCCACCCGAGAAGGGTGCAGATGGCTGGCACCCAGGAAGAGGACCTTTGGCACCAATCGCCACTCCTCTCCCCAGAGCCGACTACTTGCCCTCTTGAGTTTAGGAGACCTTTGGGGAGCTGAGATGCAAGCTGGAGGGTAGAATGGGAACTTCTAGGAATGTCCCTGAATGGACGGACAGTGGCACCTGCTTCTCTGTCCCCTCAGTGACATTGTTCTGCCATTCTATGTGGGTGGCCTTATGGGTTTGTGGCTCACTTGGAGTGGATGGGGCACTGCCATTGGCTGTCCTACAGCAAGCCGCTGACCCCCATGGACAAGGGCACCTTAATATGTGGGAGGAGTCTGGGAGTGGAGGTCTGGGCTCAGTGACATGAGCCAGTTTCTGAGTCTTGTTCTCTGAGCAGGTGTCAAGTGTTGTAGGTGGCTTCTGGCCCCTTCGCGGATTCTTCCTTCTGAATTAGAATGCAGAGTCCAGGGAGGCTGGAGCGCCCAGAGCTGCAGATATGCAGGCACCCTCTGCGCAGCCTGTGCCAGCCCGACCTTCGTGGCTGACGCAGGGCTGTGCCCAGGAAGCCTCTTCCCCTCTCTGGATGACTGCACTGTGTATTTCAGAGCCATCTCTCTTCCATTGCCTCCCAGCCAGCTGGCTCCAACTGGGCTGAGATACCCGGGGAGTCACAGTGGCCTCAGGGCCGGGTTCGGGAAGCAGAAGCCATTTCCAGAACTCAAGCCCTAGCAGCCTCTGTGGAGCTTCTGCTCGGAGGCCAGGGACTGGCACAGCTACGCCCAGTCCTGGAGACAGCCCAGATGGGCACCGTCTTTCCTCAGAACACATTCCTTGGAAGAAAGTCAGAGGATTCCAGCTCGAAGCCCTATAAAATCCATCATTTGCATTTCGGGACTCGGAGCTGGAAATAGGTCCTGGTGGCTCATCCTCGCCTTTGTGGGAGAGCTTGGTCTGTTCTAGCACTTCATCTTTGCAGTGAGTCACTGTCCCTGGTGGGAAGGCCTCTGACCTCTCCAGGAGCCTGGTATCTGGAGAATCTGGTGGCTAACAGCAGGGTGAGGCCGGAGCCTAGCCTCCCGGGCCTGGCTGTGAGCAGGTTTCTCCACGGCCTCACCTAGGCTGGTCACTGCCACCTGCAAGAGCAGCTTAACTTCTCTTTTGATTCTTGGGGACAGATGTAGGCAGGAAGCATGGTTAGGATCTTGGACTCAGCCAGACTTCCAGAGCTCATGGAAGCTCTGGCACCAGCTCAGACGCGCTGGCTGGCGTTGTGACCTTGGGCAAGTCCCCTGTAAGCAGGATCTGCCGTGCTGAGTCCCTCTGGAGTGTGTTAGCAGCTGGTGTCTGGCCTGTGCTCAAGAGAAGGGGGCCATCTGGTCTCACCTGCTTTGTAGTGCCCAGCACATTTCCACACGAGTGTCGCTTCATCTTTGCCCTGAGACGCAGGACACAGGAGACCCAGGCTCTAGCTGCAAACTCCACCCTCAGCACTGAACCTGGGAGGCAGGGGGTGGGGCTCTACACTGGTGAGTAGGAATGCCAAGTCAAGGCACCTGGTGAGACGGTGCTTGCTGAGAAGAGCCACCTCTGTAAGGCACGGTGCGCCCTTGCAGAGTGGATAGGAGAAGGAAAGTGAGCCACAGCTCTCGCTCCAGGATGGGGACCCCGGGATCTGGACAGCCAAGCAGGGAGACTGAAATCCACTCAAACGCTGGTCAAGCACTGCAGGAGGACCAGGGAGCAGATCCTGGACAAACAAGACTGTTCTTTCCGGGCCCTGGTGAAAGCCAACTGCTCTTAACTTTCTCTTTCTTCCTGAAAAGTCCCAGCTTCCCTTAAGGCTGTTGGTAGAGGCTCATGTGGCCAGACCCAGCCATATCCCATGTGCTATTTTAAAAAAAGGAAAGCAAATAAGGAGCTGGTATGAGAGGCCTCCAAAAGTCAGGCTTCTAGGTGGAGTGAGGGTAGGGCCCTAAAGGACTTCCTGTCCCTCATAGACAGAGGTACAGCCACCCTGCACCAATAAACCAGAAAGGCCCCAAACCATCCCGTGTGCATCCTTCCCATGCGGTTCTCAGCTCCAGGATTAGAACAGGGAGGAAGACAGGCAGAGCCATTCCACTCTCTGCCTGTCCCAGTTGGCTGTCCCCAAGTCCAGTGTTGGGTGATGGGCAGATGATGTATCTGTGTGTTCCGCCTACCGGGCTAATCCTATGAGGGGATTAGTGCACGCTAACCAACTTTCCTGGCAGGATTAACTTCCAATTCTTGTACATCTGTGTATGTGTGTGTGTGTGTGTGTATGTGTGTATGTGTGTGTGTGTGTGTGTTTATGTGTGTGTATATTTTACAACTAGATTGAGGAACAGAACAAGCGTGATAATCTCTTGTTTTCTTGGTGTCGCTCTAAAGGAAATGGGCTTTTCTCTTACCAGTCAGAATGAAAAGGAAACCTGATGTTCTCAGCCAGTTCTGATATCAGAGGTGTTTCCAAAGCTTGGTGACCTGAACACTGCTTGTAGCTTTCAGATGCCAGTGCCCCCAGCTGTACCGCCGAGAGCTCAACCCAGTAGCATTTGCGTTTTATCCAAATATCGAAAAATTCTCACTCACCTGCTCAGCGGCGCAAACCTGCTCAGCACTTGTCTGGTGCTTACAGGGGTGTCTGTCTCCGGAGATGACATCTGACACGCCACAGAAACCCCGCCCAGCTCAGGGTTCTCTGCTTCCTGTTGCTGAGGCCCTGGGGGTAGGGCTGTTGCGCATTGAGGCATTTGGGGGCGTGTTGGGTCCACTAAGTCAGGGGCTTTGGAGTTGTCGCCCTGGTCTGGTCTGCTGCTTACCAGCCTTACCCCTGCTGTGCTTGCCTGGGCAATGAGCACTCCTGCTTCCCAGCCTGGGCATCCCTGGAACGTAGAGGCCACCGACTCACAGGTGTCTGTGCGGATGGCGTAGCTACATTAGCTACGAAGGCCCAGCGCAGCAGACAGGCACCGCAAATGCCCAGAGTGAGGCTCCTCCGCTCTGCTCCTCTCCCGGCAGAATCTCTTGCACATGTAGAGAATGTTCCAGCATGATTCTAAACAATCCCAAAGTGGAAACCACTGTCCATCAGCGGTGGAAATGATGAACGCATGGTGGTAAATGTGTGCTATGAATAGAGTCCACGGCTCTGTGCTGTGACAAGGCTGAATCTCAGTGTGGAGCAAGAAGCTGGATGGCCAGGAATACGAAGCGTGCGCTCCGTGTGCAGAAAAGCAAACCAGGGGGAAGGCACAGGCGATGCTAGACTCACGGGGGCGGTGATCTCCTAGGCAGCTCTGCACAGCAGGGAGCCTGGAGACGGCAGTGTCCCTCCTGGGATGCTCTGCCTTCGTTCACATCTCTCCAGCTGCACTCACGATCTGCGTGTGTTTCTGTGTTAACACTTCCAAACACAAGCACTGAGACGCCCCGGAGGGAGAGAAGCCCGCAGGTTGATTTCCTCCGCAGAAGCCCTGTGGCGCACAAGCAGCATCAGACCTGCAGCTCCCCTGCCATCCAGACGTGGTGCTAGTGGGGGAGGCGGATTCCTTTGCCCACCAGTGATGTAAGCCACACACATGTTGAGAGCAGCCAGAGAAGCTCTGAGAGCAGATTCTCTTGCTCGGAGCAGCTGCAAAGTCTCTTGGCAAGCAGGAAGCCCAGAGCAGAGAGGCCCACTTTTTCCTTCACAGCCTGTGGTGACCACTGATGAGTAAGGCGTAGTGTGCGCGATGGCACTCAGGACAGCTAAGGCCATTCGGTGGCAGGCCCCGTGAGCACACCAGGGCTGGTGTGCTGTGTGGAACTCAGCTACGGAGGGAAAGAGTCCCTGCAGAGGCGTGCAGGGACCAGCTGTGTACAGGTGTCTGGAGGCCCCCTTGACCCTGGCACTTAAGCATTCACTGTGCTTGGAGCTGTCCGATGTCACCCCCAGCTCCTGGCGTCCGGGTCCTGTGGGCTCTGGTCCTCCCCTTATTCTATAGCCCCCTCCCCCAATCAAAACTTTGCCAACCAAGGGGTCTGTGTCCCCCGGGACTTCACTCTGATAATTAATTCATGCTGAAGTTTTATTATCTAGCAATCCACAGGGTGCTTTCTCCCGAGAGTATTTCAAGTTGGGGTTCTTGGGCTATGACTGCCTCTACCCCGAGGAGTAAATGAGTAACAGGTGCGTGCTAAACTTCAAAGCCACATTTGTCTGTGCACAGGAAGGACGTGGCAGCACCCTGGCAGCTGAAGAGGAACATGCATAAAAAATAAGAGGAGCAGATGGGAATCAACCCATGAGGATGCCGGAGTGGGTGCAGTCTGCGATCAGGTTCTCAGGTTCAGTGTGGACCCCCTGGCCCACCCATCAACATGGACAAAAACACTGGCCTAAAGGTCAAAGTCTGCTTCTCTCATCAGGGACAAGGGTCAGGTACCTTTTGCTTTCCTTCTGATGATGAGGGTCCACTTTCTCTTTCAAAGGACTAGGACGAAGGGTATGAATCTGCGGAAGATGAGACTGGGTTAACCCAGTGACCCTTTCAGAAAACCTCTCTGTCAATCTTTGCGTCTTTCTTACAAATGCCTGATGTGGAGCACTGTCCAATCAAACCGTCTGCAAAATGAAAGAGCTCATATCTACACTGCCCGATGTGGTACCACTGGCCACACGTGGCTGTTGAGTGCCAGAAATCTGGATCGTGCAACCGAATTAGCTCCAAGGGCTGCCGCAACAGTGCTTCACAAACTGAACGGCTTAGAGAGCAGAGACAGCTCTGGAGGCAAGAAGTGCCAGAATGCAGTTCCTCCTGTAGCTCTGGGAAGAGGCTGCCCCAGGCCTGCCCTAGCTTCTGGAGCTGCTTGGCCAGTCGGTGCTCCTTGACAAACACCC
>PVKS010030281.1:0-24540 GCA_004027875.1 Aplodontia rufa | reverse complement strand
TCCACAGAAGAAGAAATTAGGAAATCTCTCCCATTCACCATCACTTCCAAAAAAATGAAATACTTGGGAATTAACCTTACAAAGGAAGTTAAGGACCTCTACAAAGAAAACTATCAAACACTAAAAAAAGAAATTACAGAAGACCTGAGTAGATAGAAAAACATTCCATGCTCATGGTTAGGCAGAATCAATATAATAAAGATGGCCATTCTACCCAAAGCCCTATACAGATTCAATGCAATCCCCATTAAGATACCTATGGCATTCTTCACAGATTAAAAAAAAAAGCAATTAGTCAGTTCATATGGAATAACAGGAGACCCAGACTAGCCAAAACACTACTCTATAGAAAGGAAGAAATAGGGGTTATCTCAATCCCTGACCTGAAATTATACTACAGAGCCATAGTAGTAAAAACAGCTTGGTATTGGTATCAAAATAAAACCAAAGATCAGTGGAATAGAATAGAAGATCCTGAGACAAACCCCCATATCCTTAACTATTTGATATTTGATAAAGGGGGCAAAAGTATAGTGTGGAAGAAAGATAGCCTGTTCAACAAATGGTGCTGGACAAACTGGACAGCCACATGTAGAAGCTAGATCCTTATCTTTCACCCTGCACAAAAATTAAATCAAAATGGATCAAAAACCTGGATATTAAACCAACAACTTTAAACTTACTAGAAAAAGAAGTAGGGTCATCACTACACCATATAGGAGTCGGCAGCTACTTTCTTAACAAAACTCCCATGGTTCATGCTGTAAAATCAAGAATAAATGAATGGGATGCAATTAAACTAAAAACTTTTGCACAGCTGAAGATCTAGTCAAGAGCATCAACAGAGAACCTACAGAATGGGAGAAAACCTTTGACTGCTACACCTCGGACAGAGGGCTAATATCCAGAATACACAGGGCACTAAAGAAACTAAAGTCCAAACTCACAAATAATCCAATCAACAAATGGGCTAAAGATCTCAAAAGGAACTTCTCTCCAGTGGAAGTCCAGAAAGCCCATAAAAATATGAAAAAATGCTCCACATCATTAGCTATTAGGGAAATGCAAATCAAAACTTCAATGAGATACCACCTCACTCCTGTTAAGAGTGGCAAAAATGAAGAACACAAACAACGACAGATGCTGGAGGGGCCTTGGGAAAAGAGGAACACTGTTACACTGCTGGTGGGACTGCAAACTGGTTCAGCCACAATGGAAAGCCATGTGGAGAATCCTCAAAACATTAAGGATGGAACCACCTTATGACCCAGCTATTCCACTCCTGGGGATTTTCCCAAAAGAGTTAGAGTCAGCATATTATAGTGATGTGGCTTCATCAATGTTTATAGCAGCTCAATTTACTATAGCTAGACTATGGAACCAACCCAGATGCCCCTCACTCGACGAGTGGATACAAAAACCTTGGTACATATATGCAATGGAATACTACTCGGCCATTAGAGAAGATGATACTATTGCTTTTGATAGCAAATGGATGGAGATGGAAAGACTTATGCTAAGTGAAGTATCCCAATCTCAGAGACTCAAGGGCAAAATGGTTTCTCTCATCTGTGGAAGCTAGATTACATGGGGAAGCAGTATGTTAAATGGCTAAACTAATAATAACTTCAAATTGTATGATTGTCAGCGTAATAGGGGGATGGCTACCTAGGATACTTGGAGGCTTAGGGAGGGGAAAGGGATGGGGGGAGGGTATTTGAAGATCTCCTAGGATACTGGAGAGTGAGAATATAGGGAAACCATCTCAGAAGCAGATTTATTCCTCCACAAGATACCCATTTTATGCAAGAGTTCTTCTGGGGGAAACTGCAACAGGTGAAATCCAAGGTGGTCATCCATGTTTTGGCATTACCCCTGGAAAACTATGTATATATACATTGGTTATTGATGGTTTGATAATGTTTCCCTCTCATTTGTATCTCTATATACTCTTAATAAAAGAAGTACAAAGCAAATGAAAAAAAAGAAAAATATTTTTCCAAGATCCCCTGGCCTTTATTGTCTGATCTGAAAAATCCACAGTAATCCCTATTGGTCTTACTCCGAATGTGATTTGGTGTCTCTCTATTACTGCTTTTAAAATTCTTTCCTTGATTTCTGTTATTCATTTCATATATGATGTGTCTCAGTGAGTTTTTCATTTGATTATATGTGTTTGGTGTCCTATAAACATCTTCAATTTCAATTTCTGGATCAATTCTGATATGGGGGAATTTTCTTTGGCTCTCTCATTGAGAAGGTTCTTTATGCTGTTCATTTGCTGTTCTGCATTCTCCCCTACCCCAATAACTCTCATGTTATTTCTTCTCATCTCATCCAATACTTCTTGGAAGTTCTGATCATGCTCAGTAAATTTCTTTTCTTATTTTTTTTTTACAACTGATAACACAGATTATACTTTATTTTTTCTTGATATCATTAGTTCATGGCACTTATCAAGCACAGAATGAATGTTTTGCTAAGTAGATAAATGAGTAAATTGTTTGTAAGAGGATAATTGGGATTCCAATAGACCATTGGAGGAACTTACAGATTAATATTTACTGGCCTACTAATCATAAGCCTAAGTACATAAAATTCAAAGCAAACTTGTCTGTGAAATATAAAAAGACTGAAATGCAATCATCTATAATTATAAAGAATATCGATTAACATCAGAACAGTAAATTCCTTTTCTTGTCTATCCTCCTTTTATTCAACATTGCTCAGTGTGTCTTTGTTGTCTGATGTTCATTCTTGGAGAGCTAAATTCTATTTTCTACTGAGTTTTCTCTGATATTAGTACCTTCCAATGAGTTTTTAATTTGGTTGACTGTGATTTTCAATTCTAAGAGCTCTCCTATATCTCCTTTCAGAATGTCTAGCTCTTTATCAAAGTGGTCTCTCAGCTTCTGAAATTGCTCTCTGATTTCCTTCCGTAAGTCTTCTTATAATTATTTGATTGCTTTAATAATCAGATTGTTAATACATGTTTTTCTAGGTTTTCATCTGGGACGCCATCTGTGGACTCCCTGGTTGAGGAGTTGTGGGCTTGAGGAGTAAGATTTTTTCCATTTTCTCTCATTTTCAGTGTTAGGGAGTCAGGCCTGAGATCCATCACTGGATATTTCACTTGGGGACTTTGTTGATGGATGCGGAATTTTTGTCTCTTTGCTTATTTGGGATAGGGTACAATTTGGATAGTACAGTTCAATGGCCAGCTCCTCAACCTGTGAATTGTTATTGACCTTTACAATTTCCAATACCTCACGAGATTAGGGATAAGAGTCAAAATGTACAGCCAATGCATACAACAGACAGGTTTGATATGGTTATTTCGTGTGTACCATGACTGTTACAGTGTTAATTACCACCTCTGAGAAGAGCAAATGGATTAGCAGCTGTCTTCCATGAGATTCCTCAGACTATACTTTGTTTGAAAGCAAACACCCATTTTCAAGTTTTGCATTCATTTTAGTTTTCTAGTTATAGGTAAGGGAAAAATGTCTCACAGAAAGGCACTTCTCTCATCTTTGGTGTCCCACTTCATGGAGAGATTCTACATGTAGCCCTCCTGCTGGTCACCATCTTCCCCCCAGAGTCAAGTTGTATAACTTCAAATTTGATAATATGATGTTTCCTGCTTCACTTTTCTTGCTTATTATTGCTTTGGCTATTCTGGACCCTTATTCTTTTGAATGGATTTAAGAATTGTTTTTTCTAGTTCTGTGAAGAATATCACTATTATTTTTATGAGGATTACATTGAATCTGTATGTTGCTTTTGGCAGTGTGGCCATTTTGAGAATATTAATTCTTCCTATCCAAGAACACGGGATGTCCTTGCGTTTTCTCAGGTGCTCTTCAATTTCTTTCTTCAGTGTTGTATAATTTACACTGTAGAGCTCTTTTACCACTTGGTTAGATTAATTCCAAAGTATTTCTTTTTTGGAAGTTTATTGTGAATGGGATGGTTTTCCTTATTTATTATTTGGCTGAATCACCACTGAATTATAGAAAAGCAATTGATTTATATCTTGTACTCTGCTACTTTTCTGAACTCATTTATAAGCTCTAGAAGCTTATAAATTCTGGTAAATTTTTTAGGTCGTCTAGATGTAGGATCATATTGTTAAAAAAACAGATACAATTTGACTTCTTTCCTTATTTGTTTTCCTTTGATTTCCTTTTCCTGCCTGATCATTCTCCATAATGTTTCAAGTATTACATTGAATAGGAGTGGTGATTGTGGATAGCCTTGTTCCTGAATTTAGTATGGCTGATAAGAACTCCATTGTGCATATGTACAATTTCCAATCAACACAGAATCTCGGATGATGCTGATTGACTCATTCTGATCCCTTCAATCACACAGAGGCTGACTTCACATAGAAAAGCTGTATTGGGTTGAAACTGGGTCCTTTTGGCTTCACTGCTACAGTGGAGGGGACAGACTCCCCCACCCACCCATAAGGAGATCAGACTGTAGCTATTTTGGACAAACAAGCAGAGAAATCTAAAGCAGATTTCCCCCAAATCCTGCCAGGATCCTACAGTCTGTTGTAGATAAGCAGAGTGCAAACAGGAGCTCTGCTTAAACTGAGACAACTCTGTGGCATCTGTGCTTTGGAGGAAAGACACTGTCCCCTTTCAAGCCATAAATGGGGCTGGCTGCAGCCATTTTGAGCATACAGACAAGGCAGGGCAGACTTTGTTTTAGACCCTTATTACCATCTCCTACATCCCCCTACAACCCAATGTCAACCTCATTCAGGAGAGGGGAACCTGGAGTTGGTGTAGCCTGCAGGACAGTTACACCAGAGAAAACTGGAATGGGAAGTGAAAGACTCACCTCACAGCAACCTCCTCACCTCCTCCTCCCCAAGTTGAAAGCCTCTTGGCTGTGGGACAACATTACATGGTAATTGGTCAGACTTTACTTGTGACCAGTAGAATTTGATCCAAGACTATACAGCAGATTTTGATATTTTTTATGCATGTTTTTTTTTGTAATAAGTGTTGTTGATGTGGACCTGTTTCTTATTTCACTTTTCTTATTTCTTATCTTTCCCTTGAACATTTGCTTTAATGTAAATATTAGTACTCACCACATCACCAGAGGCTGGAGCTCCCAGCCAGCACATTTTAACTTTATGCTATATAGCCCCATAGTAGTTCACTTCTCCATTACCCACATCTTTCCTATTCTCCAGTACAGCCCAACCCTATTCTACTAACTCTCATACCCCCAACATCTTTACCCCAGTCTCTCCCTCTTTCTCTTCATTATTTTTGTAATCAGAATATTTTTAGAGCATCTCTATTCTCTCTCTGCTCTCACTCCATAATCACAGGTCTCTCTATTTTCCTACCTCATGTCTTTACTCTAAAGTATCTGTGTATACTCATTTCTATCTACAGCGTGGGGGTATTATAGGAGACATGAGTTCAAGGAATGGATGAAGGAGGGGAGATCCTGGACTTTGATTGGGCTTAATTTACTTTGTCAATATCTGTGTATGCATGAATATGTAACAATGATTCTGTCCAATATATAAGACTATGTCAAACAAATAAGAAATACAAATTAATAGATGAATGAAAGTCTAGAAGAGTACATGGAGAATGGGAGATGTAAGAATAAGGGGAATATAATAGGGGGAATCAAGAAGTGATATCTATTCACATTCATGTATAAGTTTGTTGGGATGAACCCAACTACTATATATAATTATAAAACTACAATAATAATAATAATAATAATAATTAGAAGAAGAAGAAGAAGAAGAAGAAGAAGAAGAAGAAGAAGAAGAAGAAGAAGTAGTAGTAAGAAGTAGTTTACAAGTTGTGAAATGACACACATCCATTGGTCTCATCTGTTTACTTAGACTTCAGTTTTTGGATTAGCTTTCTCTATTTCTGGGGATTCCACAAGCAACAGATGTGGTATATCTCACATATAGCCAAAGGAAGGAAGCAAAGCAGACACCACCTGAAGCAACAGATCTGTGAGGGAAAAAAAATTGAGAGAAAGGCAGGTATTGATAACATTCTGCCCAAAGTGCCTCCAAATACAGAATAAGAGAAAATCAATTTTTATTGAAGTTTTCACATAGCTTTTGTTGCTCTGACACTTAGCTGGGTACATGGATGCTGGGGTTAGAACCCATGTACTCATGCATGCTGGGCAAGAGTAATAACTGCTGAGGTACTGCTGCAGCCCCTAGAATTAGTTCTTTTTCCCAAAATATACTTGGCAGAATTGTTGAAAGACTTGCTGAGATAACTCATTATATTTCACTCCAGCCTCTGTCTTGTCTTCTCTTTCATTTTTTTCTTAGATCACTTGTGGAAAAAGATTCAATGGCAAACCAAATCATGCATTTTTAGCAATTCTTTACTCTTTTTCATTTTTTCCTTGATTTCTATCTTCCTATCCATCACAGGCTTTTTGTAGAATTAGAATCAGTTCACTAGTTCATTTTTTTGAGAGAGTGAGTTAGGCTTTTATTTATTCATGTGTTTTTTATTTTTAATTCACTTAATTGTGAATGTGGTGCTGCAGATTGAACCCTGATCCTTGCACATGCCAGGCGAGAGCTCCACTGCTGAGCCACCTCTGTAGCCCAGAATCAGTTCATTTTAAAGGTATCAAAGTAGAAAGCATTTTATGTGCATTGTGAAAATAATTTGTGATACTTTACCTTTCCTTCTTTTAGATTTAGTTTTATTCAAGATGTAGTTATTCAGTTCCTATGTATTAAATGTGAAAAACAAAGTGTCTGAATTGTAAATGAACAATAATGATACATTTTTTTGTCTTCAGGAAAAGTGTGAGTAAATTAGTCTGGATTCCTTTATAAAGTATATGTTTGATTGCCTTTTATCTTGTATTTCTCAGACACATGTAGCAGTTAGATGATTTCTGCATTCTGTCCTTTATCTTCTCTGACAACCTGAATTGTTAAGGTCAATGTTTAATCCCGAGGGAATCTCAAATTGTATCTTTGAACCTATGGTAGAAGGCACTATCACAATAAGAATTGCCCTGTGAGTGTTTATGAAGAGAAAGTGGAGTAATCTGACTTTGCTTTGCTGGTGAGGGAGTAAAATTGTATGAGGCAGATGACATTATCAGTCTAGTAAGACCTTGAGCTGGGAAGCTGCTTTAGCAAGTGTGACACCAAGCGGGAGCAGTGAGGCATTAGGTAGATGACCGGTTCTCCTCCTCTTTCCTCCCTGGTTTCACCATCTGCCTGCTTGTTCTAGATGGTGGTATTGAACGTTATATTTTACCATAGTATCAGCGTGTGTACCTAAACCAAGATTAGACATCCTAGATTCCACAGAGAAAAGGAAGAGCAACTTGAAGTAGGATGTGGGCCTCTTGGGTTTTTAGAAGTCCTGGTATTTCTTTAATTTTTTTTCTACTGGGACTAGCTTATCTCCCATTAGCAAGATAACTGTTCTCCTCTTACAATTCTTAGTCAAGTACAGGCAAGCAAATTTTCACTTGCTATTGTTGCTCCTGGATGCAGCCATGTACAATTTAAATGTTCTAGAACTCAGTTTTTCAACTACAAAATGGGCATAATTATAATAATAAACTCTTCCACAGGTCTTTTATAAGAACTAAGTGCAGTAAGGTATGTAAAGGTATCAATTCAAAACCTGGATGCATGCATGCTACCATCAGAGAAAATATTTATTATATTGAAAGTCAACAAAATAACATTAGAACCCTGTGGGAAGATAATCAGGCAGTATACATTAAAGTTGAAATATGTACTTCCTATGCCCCAGTTGTTTACATAAATGAGTATACATAATGTGTACAATCCAAAGTTGGAAAGGTACCAGATTCCATCAACATTGTGTGCCAAGAATACGTTTGCATTTTATGACAAGAAAGAAATGCTACAATCGTCTATTGGTCAACTCTGCTTTTCTGTCTAATGGACATTTCAAACTCAGCATGTTGAAATCTTAATGTATCACCATGTCCCCCTTTTGGAATTTCCTCCAGTCCTCCCAAACTTGGTGAACAGCCAACTCAGATTTCTATGACAAAAATTCCATACAGTTTTTGTCTCTATTCTCCACTCTCTTCCATTCTCTATGGCTATGTAATTATCAATTTTTGATCATTATTATCATAAATGCTGATAGGTATTGATTGGGTAGATGAAAATTATTTTTCATATATTATCATTTTGCAAGCAAAGGTTAAAAAAGCAACCAAACTGTTAAACATACTAAATGTTAAGCTAAAAGTTCACCCAATAAATAGCAATGTAAAGATTTGAATCCAGTTCTCACTAACTAGAAGAATACTCAAACTTCTTCATGGCCTTTCTTTCTCTAGCTATCCTAAATCCAAGATTTGTCTTGGTTGTGCCCCACTTCAAATTTTAAGTTGCCACCATTTCTTCGTTGAAGTATGACAATTTCTAACCAGTTAGGTTTCCCTACTTGTGTTTTGCAATATAAGGACAGTGATTTTACTCTCACACCTATAATTTAATAACCCTGATTTAAGGATAAGTTACTTGATCTCTTTATGCCTCAGATTTTTCAACTATAGAGGGGTACAGTAAAATCTATTTTATACATTACAAAATATGGAGATCTTATTTGGAGATCCCTAGCTGCTAGTGATCCTGGACTCTGTTGTGTAACTTCTTTTAATGAGTTAATTAACTTATTTTAATAGAAAAAACGCAAACCTAAATTTCCAGTAAATACCCTCAATAATGATTACTGTGATATAATAATATAAATAAAATATTTTAGTTTACTTGTAGTCATAATAAATTTCTAAAAGACAAATATTATGAGCCTTCATTATATGGTATAATATATACTATTTTTTCCAGGCTTACCTTTACTATAGAGCCTGGACATAGATGCTTGAATGCAGTGTGTTCTCAAAACAAATAAATAAATGAAATGGTTAGAGAGACAGGATGATAGGTGGATATAAACAGAAAGACCATTGTAATGAACACTCCATCTTCTATGGCACCAGGAATTTTATGGGAATTTTATCCCATTCTAAGAAAATTAATCCTTCAAAGTAGTTACCATTTTCAGTCTGGAGGATGTTCCTTGTTTGTACCTGATTTGTAAGACCTTGGAGTTCAGTATACTCATTTATAAAAATATGCATCAAAGATAATTCATATAATAAGACATCACCTCTGGGATATTCTGGAAATATAAGATCTAGGAATCTAAGAATTTACAATTTCACAATATAGCAATGTCAAAAAAACACTGATGTATGATTTACTTAAAAGATGTTTTATTCTCACCCACTCCAAAAAGCCAATGTCAAAAGCTAGAACAAGGCAGATTTACATCACTTTGTTTATCAGAATGTATGAGATCAGTATAAGGAATGGAAAGAAGCCCTGCAGGGAAGTTTATTCTTTTGAACTCCACTACCTTTGCTTCCCAGTAGCAATATGACCCAGCAATAATGTCCTGGTGAGATGCTTTGAAAACTAAATTTTCCTTTCTAAATAATGTGATTAAATCCCTAGACTTCTCTCATTTGACTTAAGTTGAATTGCATTGAATGGGTTGATTTTTGTCCCTTAGTAAAGTCAAGACCAACATGTCTTTCTTCATAAGGCACTGAAGTCAAGAACTCCATCTCTGTGACAGCAGAAATTCTATTGGGGAAGTAACAACATCCAGGAATGCTGTGGTGGCCATTTCCTCTTTCTTTAACAACCTTGGGTATATGAGTCTCTAGTGAGTTTTTTAGGAGACTTGAGTAGTCATATGGAAATCCTTACCTGCTAATGATTCTGGACTCTGTTGAGTACAATACCTTTACCTTCATTGTTCAGAGGACACATTTACTTTGTAATAATCAGCATCAGGGGCCAGGCTTCAATCTTAGCAAAGTAGTGCTGTCTTCTACTGGGGATGAAGTAGGTAAATTGAAGAATTAATTTACCTCCTGTAATTTCTTCTCAAAGATGAGGACAGAAATGGAAATTAATGCCACCACCAGGACTCAAAACTTTATTATTAATAACATTTCTGTTAAACCTGTGAAGACAATCCTAATAATGAGAATTTCTATGAATGAATATTAATTCTAATGTAAATGTAATTCTATGTAGTGTCTATAATTTTTCTAGATCCTTTTTTCTGAATACATTACACATTTGATGTGACATTATATTATTGTTGCTGGTAAAATTCTTACTTTTTATTTGAGAATCAGAAAATAGGAGAATTAATGGAGATGATGATGACAGATGATTCACAGAAGACAAAGAAACCCCTTGGAGGATAACTAGACCCAAAGTTTAGCAGTCTGGGTATCCTGACTGAATATCTTAGGAGTCTCTACATATTTCTTTGTCTTTAAAATGAAAGTACTGAAACAAATAGTCTTGGCCTATTCTGGATTTTTCAAGGGAAATTTTTACATATGTGTAACAAATAAAATATTTATCCTTATAAATTTAGCTGTTCACTTTAATTTAAAGATGGATTTTGTTTTAAGTTGATCTCAAAGAAATATAGATAGTGGTTTTCAGTAGCTGGGGGCAGGGGCAGTAGAGGAGGGGAAGAACAAGAGCAGCTGTTGATCAAAGGGTACAAAGCTACAATTAGACTAGAAGAGTAAGTTTTAGCACTGCAAGGTTACCACTGTTAATATGAATTTATTGTATATTTCAAAATTGCAAAATAATATACTTGTAACATCTCACCAAAAAATATGATGAGTTGGTAAGACAATGGATATGTTAATTAGCTTGATTGGCTCTTTTATAATATATGCATAAATCAAAATTTCATACTGTACTGTATAAATAAATATAATTATTACTTATCAAAATGAATAAGAAATATACAATTAAAAAGAATTATTTGAAATTTCCTTTCCTCTTTTCTATTTGGTTTTCATCTTTCAGTGCTTGACCCTTTTTTCATGGTTGATTTTAAGGTATCTTACTCTTTCTTAAAGGAAAATCATTAAATTAAAAAAAACAGATAAATTAATCATTTAAGGCATCATATGATAAAATCATCTAAATATTAATGGAAGCACACAGATGACTACAGTTAAATAAGTATGTTATATGCTTTTATCTTGGTTCTAAGTTATGAATACTAGCTTTTTAACTATTTCATTGATGATGGGATAATATTTATTGACATCTCTGAAAATAAAATATTTAATACAAAGTAGATGAATGAATAAGACCATTCATAAAACTGATAATCATAATAATTTACATAAACTGAGCTTTTAAGCCTATTTTGAGTTTGTGGTGGAGAATTCTTTCTATGATACTAGCATATACAGAAATTCTAATCTGCTTGTTCCTTGGATAAGACTTGTTATCTCTTCAGCCATGCCAAGACCCAAAGTAGCTGAGCTCACTATGCTTTACGATCTCTAAAACAAACTTGCTTCATGCACCATAAAAAAAAAGGATAAAAAAAGCAATGGAC
This sequence comes from Aplodontia rufa, assembly GCA_004027875.1. Taxonomy (NCBI): domain Eukaryota; kingdom Metazoa; phylum Chordata; class Mammalia; order Rodentia; family Aplodontiidae; genus Aplodontia; species Aplodontia rufa. The sequence continues at coordinate 13,060 of PVKS010030281.1, read as the reverse complement.
TACTTCTGATCCCTACCAGTATTTTGTGAGGATCAGTAAAGGAATTACCTTTAAAGAATGGTACCTATACAGGTTATGCTGGACCAACAACAAAAAGTGGACTCAGCTGTATTTTTTTAATTAGTTAACATTTAGCATGATTTTATTTACTTAGAAATTTCATCTTAAATTGGTGCACTTTATTTAAAAATATGTTTTCAGTATCTCGGTTTTTGAATTATTGCTTTAGTGAACATGGGCATGAATTCTTTATTTTTTCTTCTCACTGGACTTTATGTTCTAGAGCAGCAATGCTTGGCTCATCATTTCCTTCTCTTCCATTTATGCAACAGAGCTGTTGGGCAGTGACATGGTGTTTTATATGATCTGGACTGAGCAAAGCCTTCACCAGCCTATGTTCTGCAACCTGGCCAAACTGGCCTTCACTGATCTGTGCAGTCTGGAATTCACCCTATATTATAGTACCCCTAATGATCCATCCAAAACTAATTTGTTACTACTATCTTCACATCCTCTCTCACTATTTCTTTTTTATTGGTTCTTTTGAGTAATATATGACAACAGAATATACAATGTCATAATTATAAAAGCATGGGGTATAACTTGTTCCAAATCAGTCTCAGTATTCCTCCTCCCCCTCCCTTACTCCCACCTCTTGTTCTAGTAGTTCTCTAGTGGAATTTTTAGATTTTTGTATAATGTAGTTAGATATACTCTGCAAATAATTTGACTTCCATTTTCCCATTTTTAAATTTATTTTTATTAGTGCATTATAGTTTTACATAATATAGGGATTAGTTGTCACATATTCAAAAATGCCATAATTCAGCAATACAATTTGTTCAAAATCCTCCCCCCACATCCCTCTACCTCCCTCCTCCTGTCCCCCAATCCCTTGCCTTTCTTTTGGGTCCTATGTTGCTCCTAAAACACAAATACAATGACAAAATTCTTATAGCTTTGAAGAACATTTTTTATATATATGGCTGTAATATATACAGTGACACTTATAACTGCTTCGAATATACCTTGCTTTATCTCAGTTCCAACATTTCTCCTTCTCCTCCCTTTCTACCATCCCTTGTTATTTTTAAAAATATTTGACAATGGAATTAAACATTTATGTTTTTGTACAGGTATGCAGCATAGCTTGTTCAAAAATCTTTTTTTTCTTTTTATTCATTAAGCATGGTCTTACAATTAGGAGGGATTCATCATCAAACAAGAACAAAAGTATAATGACAGAACAAGCCAAGGCTGGTGCCAGTCCATGGTTTACTCCCCTTGGGTTTTCAACTTTGATTTTGTTGATTTGCTTCACTTCATTCTTCTTTTTGGTGAGGTTGGCAAGGGGTCTGGCAATCTTATTTATTTTTTCAAAGAACCAACTCTTTGTTTTGTTGCTAATTTGTATTTTTTTTGTTCTCAAGTTCATTGATTTCAGCTCTAATTTTAGTTATTTCCTGTTTTCTATTAAGCTTTTGGATTGGATTATTCTTCTTTTTGCAGGAGTTTGAGTTGGAGCATAAGACTATTTCTTTGGGCTCTTTACTGATTTTTGATGTATGCTTTCATACTATCCCAGAGATTTCAATATGTTGTTTCATCATTCTCATTCATTTCCAAGAATTTGTTGATTTCTGATCTCATTTGGTCTTTTACCATTCTTCTTTAAGAGAGTATCATTCAATTTCCAAGTATTAGAGTAGCTTGTGATGTTTTTCTTATTGTCGATTGCTAAGATCATAGCATTGTGGTCTGACAGGATACATGGGACTATATTATCTTTTATGTATTTGTTAAGGTTAGCTCTGTGGACTATGATGTAGTCTACTTTTGAGAAAGATCTGTGAGCTCTTGAGAAGAAGATATATATTGCCGATTTAGGATGGAGTAGCCTGTAGATGTCTGTTAAGCCCAATTAGTTAATAGAGTTGTTCAGATTGGAGATATCTTTGTTGATTTTTTTGTTTCGATGCTCTGTCCAATGTTGATAATGTATTGAAGTCTCCCAGTACTATTGTGTTGAGAACAAGAAAGGCTTTAATGTCCTTAAGTATTTTTTCCATTTATTTGGGGGAGTTGCGACTGTGAGCACAAATGTTATTATTCTTATGTCTTCTTGGTGAATTGTCCCTTTTAGTATGATGTAGTGTACATTTTTTTCCTTTCTGAGTAGTTTTGGATCAAAATTAACTTTATCAGATATTAGGATTGCCACGCCAGCTTGCTTTTTTGGACCTCAGGCATGATAGACATTTTGCCAACCTTTCACCTTCAGTCTTTGTCTACTTTTGAGTGTGAGGTGTGTCTCCTGTAGACAACAAATTTTGGATTTTGGTTTTTAATCCAGGAAGCCAATCTGTGTCTTTTAATTGGGGCATTGAGACCATTCACATTCAGAGTTAGAATAGATATAGAATGTGAGATGTTTTCTATTCTCCCTTTGCTGGAAGTTGCAGACACTGTCTCTTGTGGCAGAAGACTCAGAGACTTTGTCACGTGATCCTTCTGGCTGGGGTGGGGGTGGACAGAGCTGAGAAAAGCTCCCCTTTACTCCACAAACCCAAGTCCCCCTAAGCAAGGTGGAGACTGGGCTTACCTAAAGCCTTCTCTCCCCAGTTCAGTCAGCGATCAGTGACCATCTCCAGACGCAGCTTTCAGAGCCTGCTCGGAAGACCCAGAGAGTGCCTGTCTCATGGATCTTTAAGTGGCAACTCAGGCAGAAGAGGCTCGGCTCTCCTGCTGAGTAGCCTGCCCAGCTAGGCACCTCTGTGGGTAGCTTCCAAAGACAGTTCACACCAGATGCAGTGTAAGAGCTGGGTGGGTATCTGCAAATATGTTCTCCCTATGCTCTGTTTTTATAAAGCACTGATTCCCAGCAGTGATGTGGTCAGCAACTCCTCCCCTGCTCATGGGCTGCCACTGCCCTGCCACTTCTGCCTCTGCCAATGGCAAAACGTAAACAAGGGCAACGAAGCTGACACAGGATGGAAAAAATCCCTCTTTTTCTCCACGCATTTCTCCCAGGTCTCTACTCCTCAGAAATATTACACAAACTAGCACTGGGATTTCAAAAATATATTCTCCAAAATGCACCTCAAAAAACTGAAGAAGAGCTGGGATTTTGCCAATCATTCTCAGAGCCTCAGGAGAAGCCACCTCCCATCAGTTCTCCATCTTCCTCCTCTCCTGTTCAAACATCTTATGAAGTATCTTGAAACTGCATTCATAAATATTAACATTTGCATTTTTATTCTACACATCTAATACATGAGTTTGTCTACTTTACTCCCAAGCCTGGGTTTAGGTCCAGCCTCCACAAACGACGGATAACATTCTGCCCTTGACTCTCCGTTTGACTAACTTCACTCAGCATGTTTTCTTCCAATGCCATCCATATACCTTCAATATATGCAATATCATTGTTTTTAATAGCTGAGTAGAACTCTATTGAATATATATACCAGAGCTTTTGGATCCATTCATCCAGTGAGGGGCATCTGGGTTGGTTCCATAATTTAGCTACTATAAATTGAGTTGCTATGAACATGGATTTTTCTGTGTCACTGTAATGTGCTGGTTCTAACTCCTCTGGGAAAATACCCAGAAGAGGGATAGCTGGATCGTATGGTGGATCCAATCCTAATTTTTTGAGGAGTCTCCATACTGCTTTCCAGAGCAGCTGGACCAGTCTGCAATTCCACCAACAGTGTGCTAGTGTTCCTATCTTCCCACAACCCCTCCACAATTTGTTATTATTTGTGTTCTTCATCTTTGCCAATCTGACTGGAGTGAAGTGAAATCTTAAGGTAGTTTTGATTTGCTTTTCTCTGATTGCTAGTGATTTAGAACACTTTCTCATGTATTCTTTGGCTTGCTCAATGTCTTCTATTGAGAAGTTTCTGTTTAGCTCTCTGGTCCATTTATTGATTGGATTGTCTGTGTTTTTTTATTCAGTTTTTTGAGTTCTATGTAAATTTTGGATGTTAATCCCCTGTCAGAAGGATCACAGGCCATTATTCTCTCCCATTCTGTAGGTTGTCTCTTGACCGTCTTGACTATTTCCTTGGCTGTACAGAAACTTTTTAGTTTAATGGCATCCCACTCATTGATTTTTTACTGTAATTCTTTCACTTTAGGATCGTTGTTTAGGAAGTCATTACCAACTCCCATATGCTGGAGTGTTAGTCCTAATTTTTTTTTCTAGCAGATGTATGGTAGCTGGCTTAATTCTTAATTCCTTATTCCTTGATTCATTCAGAATTGATTTTTGTGCACAATCAGAGATAAGGATCTAATTTCAGTTTTCTGCAAATGGCTGTCTAGTTTCTCCAGCAACATTTGTTGAATAACTCTCTCTCCTCCATGTTATATTTTGACACCCCTTTGTCAAAGATCAGATGTTTAAAGATTTTGGGTGATGTCTCAGAGTCTTCTACTCTATTCCCTTGATCTTCATTCCTATTTTGATACCAATACCATGATATTTTTAATACTACAGCTGTTAATATAATTTTAGATCTGATATTGCAAAACCACCTGTTTCATCTTTCTTGTTTAGTAATGTTTTAGCTATTTTGGGTTTCTTATTTTTCCATATGAATTTGAGAATTGCTTTTTCTATATCTACAAAGAATGACATTGGAATCTTTTCTTAAAATTTTTTTTATTTTTGAACAACCATACAAGTTTTTTTTAATTTTTTATTTTTGAACAACCATACAAGTTTCTAACAAATTAATATCAAATGTGTATAGATTCTGGATATTACAATTACCCCCATGAGTGCTCCCCCAATTACCCATCCTTATCCCTCCCTTCCCCTTCCCCCCATATCTCTAAAAAAGGATTATGTTATATAGCATTACATCTTATCTGGATTTAACCCACAATAATAGACCAACTTTCTCACTGGCCAGGGTCTAGTCCCAACCTCCACAGATGAGTGGAGACAATCGGCCATTAGTTCTCTGGGTTAAGCTGATTTTACTCAGCATAATTTCTTCCATAGCCATCCATTTAACTTCAACGGCTGCAATATCATTGTTTCTAATTGCTGTGTAAAATTCCATGGTACAAATGTACCACAGTTTTTGGATCCATTCATCCAGTGAGGGACATCTGGGTTGTTTCCATAGCCTAGCAATAGTAAATTGTGCTGCTATGAACATAGATATTGCTATGTCACTATAATGTGGTGATTCTAAGTCCCCTGGAAAAATACCCAGGAGATGAATAGCAGGATCTTATGGTGGTCTCATCCCTAATTTTTTGAGGATTCTCCACACTGCTTTCCAGAGGGACTGTACCAGTCTGCAGCTCCACCAACAGTGTGTTAGTGTGCCTATCTCTCCACAGCCCCTCCAGCATCTATTATGGTTTATTTTCTTCATCTTTGCCATTCTGACTGGCGTAAGGTGATATCTTAGTGTGGTTTTCATTTGCATTTCTCTGATTACTAGAGATTTAGAGCACTTTCTCATGTATTCATTGGCTTGATCAATGTCCTCTGATTAGAAGTTTCTAAGACATTGGAATCTTAATGAGGATTGCATTGTGTCTGTATGGTGGTTTTAGAGGAATGGCCATTTTAATTATATTAATTCAGCCTAACCAAGAGCATGGCACATCTTTCCATCTTCTCAAGTCTGCAATTTCTGTTTTCAGTGTTCGATACTTTTTGTTGTAGCGGTCCTTTACTTCTCTTGTTAATTCCCAAGTATTTTATTCTTTTAGAGGATATTGTGAATGGGACTGATTTCCTAATTTCTTCTTCTTCCCTATTATTTTTGGCATATAGGAAAGCTAGTGATTGATCTTGTTACCTGCTACTTTGCCAAATCTGTTTGTAAGCTCTATCAGTTTTCTGGTGGAGTTTTTTGGATCTTCCAGATATAGGATCATGTCATAAGGAAAAAGGGATAGTTTGACTTCCTCCCTTCTTATTCTTAGCCCTTTGATTTCTTCCTCTTGCCTGATTGCTCCAGCCAGGGTCTCAAGGACTATATTGAATAAAAGTAGTGAAAGCAGGCAGTCTTGTCTTGTTCCTGAGTTCAACAGAAATGCTTTCAACCTTTCTCCATTTAATGTTATATTAGCTGAGGGTTTGGCATATATAGCTTTACAAAGTTAAGATAAGTTCCTTTGATCCCTATTTTCTCTAGAATTTTGAGCATAAATGGGTGCTGTATTTTATCAAAGGCCTTTTCTCTGCATCTATTCAGATGATCATATGGTTTTTGTCCTTAATTCTGTTTAAGTGATGAATTACATGTATTGATTTGCATATGTTGAACCAGCCTTGTGTATCAGAAATGAAGCCCACTTGATCATGATGAATTGTTTTCTTAATGTGTTTTTGAATGTGATTTGCAAGAACCTTATTAAGGATTTTTGCATCAATATTCATGAGGGATATTGGTCTATAGTTTTCTTTTTTCGATGTGTCTGTTGGATTTGGCATCAGAGTTATGGTTGCATCATAAAAAGTGTTTGGGAGAGTTCTCTCTTTTTCAGTTTCTTGGAATAGCTTCATAAGGACAGGTTTTAGCTCTTCTTCAAAAATGTGGTAAAACTCTGCAGAGAATCCATCAGGTCCTGTGCTTTTCTTCTTTGGAAGACTTTTAATTTCTGTATGGATTTCAGTGCCTGTTATTGGGCTATTTATGATTTCAATTTCATCCTGTGTCAATTTAGGGATGTTGTATGTGTCTAGAAAATTGTACATGTCATCCAGATGATCTGATTTGGAGGAGTATAGTTTTTCAAAATATGTTCAGATAATCTGTTTGATTTCAAGGGGATCAGTGGTGATCACCCCCTTTTCATTGGTAATTTTGTTGATTTGCTTTGATTCTCTCCTTTTAGTTAGATTAGCTAGTGGTCTGTCAATTTTATTTATTTTTTCAAAGAATCAGCTCTTTGTTTTGTCAATTCTTTTTTGTTCTCAATTTTGTTGACTTTAGCTTTGATCTTAATTATTTCCTGTCTTCTGCTGGTTTGTGATTAGACTGCTCTTTCTTCTGTAGAGATTTGAGTTGGAGCATATGCTTATTTGTTAGGGATCTCTCCTGATTCGTAACGTGGACATTCAGTGCAATAAATTTTCCCCTTAACAATGCTTTCATGCTGTCTCATGGGTTTCAATATGTTGTGTCTTCATTCTCATTCTCTTCCAATAATTCCTTAATTACTGTTCTCATGTTTTCTTGGATCCATTCTTTATTTAACAGGGTGTTACTCAATCTCCACATATATGTGTGTGTTGTGCCATAGTTCTTGCTGTTAATTATTAGGGTCAGGGCATCATAGTCTGATAGGATACATAGAAAAATATCTACTTTTTTATATTTGCTGAGATTTCCTTTGTAAACTGGAATATGATCTATTTTGGAGAAGGATCCATGTGCTGCTGAGAAGAAGGTATGTTCTGCCAATTTGGGGTTGAATATTCTGTATATCTCTATTAAATCTGTTTGATTTATGGAGTTTTTTAGACTGGAGAGCTGTATTGTTTCTTTGCTTTGATGATCTGTCTATTGGTGATAGAGGATTGTTAAAGTCTCCCAGTCCTATTGTGTTGCAGTCTACAGGTGGTTTTATATCTTGGAGTATTTTTTCCACATAGTTGAGAGCATTGGTGTTTGGAAAGTATATATTTACTATGGTTATTTCCTCCTGTTGCACTATTCTCATTTCTAGGATATAGTGGCCCTTCTTTATCTCTTTTGATTACTTAATGTTTGAAATCCACTTTGTCAGATATAAGAATTGCAGCTTGCTCTCTTGGGCCATATGCCTGGAAGATTTTTTTCCATCCTTTCACCCTTAATCTGTGGGTATCACTGGCTGTAAGGAGGGTTTCCTGCAGATTGCCTATTGCTGTATTTTGTGTTTTGATTCAATCTGCTAGTCTGTGTTTTTTGATCAGTACATTGAGACTATTCACATTTAGTGTTAATATTGTTATGTTATAGTATAGTTATATAGTATAGTATTGTCATATGGTGTGGTTCATATTCACTGTGCTTTATTAGTAAATTCTGTTTTGTCTCAGTTGTCTGTTGATAGCTTGTACTTTTATAGAATTTCCTCTGATTGTGGGTTTTGAGGAATATTAGCTTGTAAGTGTGTCTGGAGTTTATCTTTGAGAGCTCTTTGTAATGCTGCCTTTCTGTTTATGAATGCTGCGTGTTTTTATCACGAAAAGTTCTTATTTCCCCCTCAAATTTGAAGCTGAGTTTTGCTGGGTATAGTATTATTGGCTGCATGTCATTTTCATTCAGGCATTGAAAGATCTTCCAAGAGCTTCTGGCTTCCAGAATCTGAACTGAAAAGTCAGATGTGATTCTGATTGGTTTGCCTTTGAAAGTGATTTGGTGTTTCTCCCTAGCCACTTTCAATATTCTTTCCTTGATTTCTCTGTTGTACATTTTAAATACGGTGTGTGTTGGTGAGCTTCTCATTTGATTAGGCCTATTTGGTGTCCTATAAGCTTCCTGGATGAGCATATTTGACTATTTTTATATGGGCAAATTTTCTTTAACAATTTCCTTGAGAATATTCCTTATCCCATTTGTGTTTCAATTTCTTCCTGTATCCCAATTACTCTTAAATTTTTCTTCTCATTTCATCCCCCCAATTTTAAAAATTATGTTCATGTTCTGTGAGTTTTTATTCTTTTTTGTCGTCCATGTGCTCTAGCTTGCTCAGCCTGTCCTCATTGTCAGAAGTTCTTTTTTCAAGAGCTGAGGATCTGTTTTCTATAGAAGTTAGTCTATTATTAAATTCTTCCATAATTCCTCTCATGTCATTGACTGCAGATTTTAGCTCTGTTACTTCCTTCTTGTGCATATCTATTTCTTTGAGAATAGAGTTTTTCATCTCTTGAGTCTTCTCACTTAGCCCTTTCATTATATCTTCTTTTAGTTCGTTGTTCCTTTTAGTAATCAGATCATTGATAATATTTTCAAGGTTTTCGTCTCAACCCCTATCCATGGCATCCTTTTTGAGGGAGTTTTGGGTTTGAAGTGAACCTCTCCTTGTTTGAGTCTTCATTTTGAAGAGCTTCCTGTGGATCTCTGAAATGAGATTTCTCAAGGGGAAATTACGCAGTTCTTCATGTTGCTTTTCCTTGCAAGTCAAATGGTCAGATGAGCCACCAACTTTTTGATGATCTCCTTCTTCCAGATGCTATTTCTGCCTGGGTCCTGGTGTTGCTCTACCTTTTGGTTCCATGCTCAAGGTTGCAAATCTGAACCTACAAAAATGGAGACCTACCTTCCAAAAGTACTCATACATGCCCCAAAGGGAACGCTGGGCTTAGGTAGGCATGGCTGCTCCTGGTGGGTAACCTCTGCTGGTTGGTCCTGAGCAGGCCTGCTCTGGATGGTGGTCCTACTGGTGGTGACTTGAGTGCCTTCCAGCAGAACTCTAACAGGCCTCAACCAACAGGTGGGGCATCTGATAGGTGGCGGTGCTCCAGGCATGGAAACTCTCCTGGTTGGTCCTGAGCAGGGCTGCACTGGATGGGGTTCCTACAGGTGGTGTCCTGAGTGCCTTCTGTCAGGATTCCATATTTATTTTTGATTACTACTTTATACATGTACTTAAAGGATGAAATTCTGTTTATACATAAATATAACATGATTTTATTAAATATATCCCATATTTCTTTCATTTTCCCTTCTTTCTCCTTCTTTGTTCCCTCTCTACCCCTCATTTTCCCTCTACTTTTCTAATTTTCCCTATATTTTTATGACACCCAATTCCATCTCCAACTGCCTTCTTTCCCTTATTTTGGTCTAGCTTCCATATATGAGAAAAAGTTCAACCTTGATTTTCTGAGTCTGGCTTATTTAACTAAACATGATATTTTCCCCATTCACATTCATTTACCAGAAAATGTCATTATTTCATTTTTATGGCTGAGTAAAACTCCATTGAGCATATATATCACATTTCCTTCATCCACTGATGAGCAGCTGGGCTGGTTCCATAATTTGGCCATTGTGAATTGTGCTTCTGTAAATACTGATTGGCCATGTCTCTATAGAATGGTAAGACAGGTAAGGTAAATTCCACAAGCTATTAGCCCAAGTGTCATGCTTGAACAGAAATGGATTTCTGTGCATTTTAACTGATAATATTTTGGTAATCAAAATATCACTGAGTCATTTCTTTAGAAAATATGAAGAGGAATTTTTATGTTTTATTGTCTCCTTGACCACTAAATCTCCTTCAGCTATTAAAAATGAACCCCAAAAGATAGAATACCATTCCTTCTGGAAATGGAGAGTGTTGTGGTGGGGAGACTTAAGGAAAACAGGTATTCCACATAGAATTACCAAAGCAAAAACAAAATATTCTAAGGTACTGAGATTGATAAAGTGAGAATAGTAACTCATATGAGTAAAAAGCTGGATAGTTTTATTACCACAATCTGAGAATATGAAACTGAGGGTATATTGTCTTGGTTAGATAAAAGCAGCCTGTCCTTTGATGCAGATTCAGAGAGACTACACAGCCTGAAGAACGAAGTTTATTCCTGTGATTTTTGCTCTGCCCTTAGTGACTTCAGACATTATAAAACTCTGTGACATAAAGCACAGAGTATTAAAAAAATCTAATTTGTGCTTGTGCTTTCAGGGTCATTAAGCCTAAGGCTTAATGGCAAGAATAACTAAGCTTCAAAGAAAGCTAAACTCCCAATATCTGCAGGTCATCTAGTATGAGGTTATGATCTTATTTGAAAAGAATAGATACCTGGCATGTGGAAAGGGTATAGTTCACCTTCATGTGAAACACAGAAGACAATGTATTTATTTTCTAGTAAAAAAGCTGTGTTATCTTTCTTTTTCTCTGTCATTAAAAAACATGGAAACAGCTGAACATCCCACACTACATTGGTCATTATGTTAGTTATATAATGCTAGTATGACTAGATTTACAAGATTGGGTGGCATTTGGGGGGGTCTTAGTAAAATGCATGTTTTCCTCCTGGGAAGGGAGAACAAACCTGTAATAACTTAGGTGTCCATAAAATAAGTTAATTCTTTAGATATAAATTGCTCAGAAGTATTCTGAGACATAGCCTAATTAAAGAAAAGAAAAATCATTGCACTTTTCACCCTCTACCACAAAGGAGAAAACAAAATTCTTCCTTTTTGAGTTGACAAGAAGCATATTTTATAAGAAATATAAAATGCTTATTTAAATTAAATAATAAGAGAAATAAAATGCAGAATTTGATCCAGAAAGGAAAGGGCAGGTTCAAGGCATTGTGAAAGTAGCATCCCTTTCAGATTATATGATCTGGTACATTCTGCAGTGTTAGACAAGTCTGTGATTGGAAACACTACATGCCCCAATTAGTGAATCATAAGGCAGAAATCAAGAATTCAGGAGCATGGACACATACTTACAGTGGAAATTATACATGGTTTAAAAATGAGCTGCTAGGATGAAACTTGTTTTGATATTAAAATAGATTCTAAATATGGAACACAAATGAGCAACACAGAAATGATTATTCATCACTTTCTAATATTGGTAATAAATCCAAAGCCATAAATTGCACAAGATGAAAACAGTGCATCAAAAATAAGCCCTACACATGACTAATAGGCATAGTCAATCTGCATGAGCAGTAACCCCAACTCCTATGTCATCCCTCACTGTAACACTCTTCTTTGTTAACTTACATTGATGGTCTTATAGAAGATCTGTTATAACAATATGACAGGAAAGAAAACTCTGAAGATTGGTTCATGTAATAGTTAACTGGATTTGTGGGTGAAGCCCTAAAATGTGTGCTTGCTATTTGATTAGGAGTGATCGTAGATAATGAAAATCTTCCCATTGAGCAGAACTTTTAGTATTGCACCTGGTCATCAATTTAGTGTGAAATAAAATGACCACTGATTATAGCATGCAGGCGCTTGCAGGGTAAATATTTGGCTAGCATTTCAGGGACTTGGAAGGAGAAAAATTAGAAAATTAGTAAGGCATTTGATAAGATAAATATGAAAGGTATATGGAAGTAAGAGCAAAGTTTGATTACTTTCTTATTAGATATTATTACCAAACATAAGGCATTACCTTAAAGAAAATACAACGTAAAAGAAGAGATAAACCACTGTAGAAAAATAGGATAAAAATTTGATGTTAAATTGATACTGCTATTAAATACACCAGTCTGTATAATGCACTCATGAATGGTGTAGTCGCGATGGTGACGATGGAGACCACCAGTAGTCCTTGCAGCTCTACCTTGTCTCGGTGGATCAGCTGCAGGTGTGGATGAGTGCTGCTTGACTCTGAACTGGTATAATTCCTCAGAGAGACAGTCTACTTACTGACTAGGAATAAGTTGATTATAGGCAGCTTCCAGCTGATGGGTTGTTGATCCATTCTGCATTCAGTATAAATGCAGATATTGGATGTTTGTCTTTTCTGTGTATAAGAGTATATAGACTCAGGCCTCTCACCCCAACTTGGGACAACTCTATGTTGAATCCAAGCTTTAGAGCACACTAAGAACAGCTGAGAACTTGAGTAAGACTGCAACAAAACTCATCTCTCTAAACATTTTCCCATTTCTTTTCATTTATATTAACTGAAGCTTTGATTTCTAAATAATCTTTCCACAAACCTCTACATCAAAGTGTGCTTCTCAGTCAACCCAATCTATAAGGAGCACAAGTAACAATTGCAACACAACAACAACAAAATGTAAAATTGAAAAATATAAATGAGTAAAACAAACACATACATTTGGAAATGAGTACAAAAATGAGGCGGGGGCAGTTTGGACAAAGCAAAGACAACACATTAAACTCAAATTTGTCATTGGACAAATTACAGATCAAATACAAAAAGATAATTATATAGCAAAGGAAGCAAACAGTTCCTGGTATTTAGATCTAATTAGTAGTTCTAAGGTGGAATTTCATAAACATGTTGTATCTCTCAGTAAAATGAATCACTGAAGTAGAATCCATCATAATGCCATTGTAATCCTGACAAGAGCATGGTCTTTTTTTTTTTTTTTTTTTTT
>PVKS010030280.1:0-24538 GCA_004027875.1 Aplodontia rufa | reverse complement strand
TTTTCATGTAGTTTTCATTGCTCTGACACTTTGTTGTGTACATGGTGCTGGGGTTTAAACTCATGTACTTGCACATGCCAGGCAAGCCCTGTAACCACTGAGCCACTGCTCCAGTCCCTCAACTTGCTTTTAACTGCTAGCAATGTAGAAGGCTATATCAGGAAGCTAGCAATTTATTTAAAAGTTTTATTTAAATCATAGAATAAAAGAAATTTTAATTAGAGGGTTTTTTAGTTATTACCTAAAATGACATAGACTATCAATTCCCTTTCTACATAGTTTTTAATGTGTTTAATTATTTCCAGGGAGAAAATCCATATAGAATATAAATACACTAGAAATTCAGAAAAGACAATGTAGCTAATCCCTTTGAATTTTAATCATATTTTAGAAAACAAGTGAAGGTAATACTGTCTCTGCCCATTAGAGAAAATTAGCCTCTTCCTGGGACAGAGACTATTTTAACAATCAAGTAAACGTCAATTCTTTGGTGATACTTCAGTTTCTAAAAGGATTAGTTCTTTAATAAGTATATTTAATAAGTATTTTTGAGTGCCTCTTGGCTCAATGCTAGGCACAAAGGAAAAACAAAACTAACAGTTTCTGTTAATAAATCTCAGTACATCTACATCCAGATAAATCGATAAACTAAATATTTTTTCACTAACCTGACAGGTTTCTTCTTTTGGTATTTACAATTCAGTCACTAGAGGATGTGAGTAATGAGGTAAATGTGAATTTTCCAAGATATCTTCCTTCCATTCGTTTACTTGCATTTTCACTGCAAGATTAAGCAGGGAAAATTGGGTTCTTTCTTTGCTTCTCTCAATGGCATTGATTCTAAGAGTTTGGTTGTGGCAATTCATGGTAAGTGGTTTCTGTGTGATAATGTCAGAATGTACAAGAAGCAGGTCCTGATCAATGAAATACTATGTATATGAGACAGGTTAAAAATAAAAACCACCTAACTAAATAGTTACCAGAGGAATGATAGTGTCATCTTCTACAGATTCATTCTGCAATGCGTTTCGGAGCTCATGTGTCCATCTGGAGCTCATTTTAACTCTTGACCAATAAACAGACCACTCCTCTGAGAGTCCTATCCATCCAAAGTCCTTTCTTCCCCATTGCCTTGAGTCCTATGTCTTGACAAACCCAGCACAAGGTGAAATGGTTGACTGTCTCCTTTTCCTTCCTTGTTCTGTTAAATTTATTTTTGGTTCTTGGAAATAGAAAATTGCATGCCTTTTTTTCTCTTTCTGTCTTCTTTTTCTTTTTTCTTCTTTTTGCGTTTTCTTTCCCTAAATGCTTCATCTCCCTACCCCTCCTGCAGTGAACCTAATGTGCTCGATGACTCCCAGGGCCTGGCCGCTGAGGGCAGCCTCTCTAGGTACAGTGTCAACGCCTACCTGTCTATCGGTGTCTGTGCTGGGAAACTAGCTGTTCCCTGTCTCCTCTGTCCCCCTGTCTCTCTCTCCTGGTCTTGATACCTGTTTCCACTCCTTGCCCTTTGTTGTTCATGAACACACGAGCCTGGAAGTCAAAGGTGTAGCAAACCCTCCATCATTTTCAGCGTCAGAGCTCAAATGGCCTAAAAAACTAAATAAATAAATAAAAGTTCTGCAGAATTCTCTATGGGGCTTATCCCATGGATGGCTAAAAAGTCTGATGTGTCAGGGGATAGAGGTATAGCTCAGTGGTACAGTTGTAGAGCATGTGCTTAGCACATGCAAAGCCCTGGGTTTAATCCCCAGCACCCCCCACCCTCCAATAAAAAAAAAACTAAGTTTGATATGCCAAATGTGAATTTGTCCTATCTAATCATTCCTTTCCACACTGAGATTAATTAACTATTGCTTTTCAGAGGCCTTTTAATACAATTCCCCAACATCCAGAAGCCCCTAAATTAAATTGAGTCAAGTCTTTTACTTAATACCATGAATTGTAAGAAAATAACCATGCTATAAGAATAATGATGCTGCTATAAGTTATGTGTCCTTCTCTTTGATATATGCTATTTGAAAGGCTATTTTAAATAGTAGCTTGTTCAAACTACACATATGAAATATCTGTTCTAGCACAAAGATGTCTTTAAAACTCACCATTAAATATCAGACACAAAACATTTCTTGGTAAGAAAAGTCTTTTGCAAACAATATCATATCTTGACTATTTGTTTAAAGCTTCAGAAAAGGGTACTGCACCTTTAACACTCAGATAAACCACGTCAAACATTCCTAATCTTGTGCTGTTAATTTACACCTCTCAACTAATCCTCATTAGGGGTAATGCTTCTTGTTCATCCTTAGACTGTCTTTGTTCCATCTCAAGAGAAAACATTCCCTTTGCATTATGTAGTGAGTACAATATACCATGTTTATTGCTTTATCACAAAGATGAGGAAATGTTGAGAGGCCGTTCCTGTGAAAGGTTGTCTTTTGTTTTCTTTGCATCTTGTTCAGATTTCACATTTTCTTTTGCAATTGAAAATGGGAAATTTAGTCCATCATCAGGTCTTTTTTTTTTTTAACTGAATCCATAACTCATGACATTCATTTGTGTTTGCGAGCCCTTGCCTTGATAGATCAGTCGTATTGGTGGTAAATGTGGAAGTGCTGCAGAGTGCAAACTTAATTCCATTAGCAGGAGCTGTGGGGACAAAGAAGTTCAAAAACAAAATGGTTTTTAAGAGGGGTTCCCTTAATCGTTCACAGTGTTTGAAGCAACTGAACCAAGTCTAGAAGGGTAACCATTGCTTTCAAAGAATGATTTTGTTTAATGTTTAAAACTGCATATTGACTAGAAGACAATTTCAGTGACTGTTGAGAATAGAAAGTATTAAATCAGACCCCCTTTAGCTGGGTTTGTGCTGGGGCTTTTCTAACTAGGCCAAAATTCTGTTTTTGCTGAGCATAAGTACCAATCCAGAATTAGTGAGAAGAGGTGGGAGATTGAAGGAGTTATCTAAACCAGTTCAGTCACCCCAAGGTCCAGTATTGATGGGAATAAAATCAAAATTTGTTTTAGGTAACTGGTTCAGAGCCAAAGCTATAAATTTTATATACAGCTGAATTAGTGGAGGGAGTTGGGACTTTGGTGGCTGTCTTAGATCAACTTTTGTTGATCTGTTGCTCCTACAACAGTTGTCTTGTAGAGCTGGGTGTCACCCAGACCCAGCTGTGTCATCATTAAAGAAATGGGAAGATGAGGCATTCACTTTGGATTCTGAAATAGTTCTATCAACATAGAGGCATTCCACCACCAGTTAGCACATCCACCGTTGCCATTTGCTGCAATATATCTCTTGAACTCCATCATGTCACCAAGTTCTCTTTGGAGGAGAGGAATTTTTGGCATTTTCTAAGAGATGGGTTTACAAAATAGTATTCCTTTTATATTTAATTTCCAGACTTTCTTATTTTTTGACAGGAGACTTCTTTATACTTTAGGCTCTTAAAATCCTAAAGTAAGGCATTAATCATATAAATTACAGTTAGCACATACTCCACTATTCAGGACCTAAAATATACTCAAAGTAGTCCTAAGGAAAATCTGGCCCAAGACTTAGGGAATATCAGGAAGCATGCCTGAAGACAAATAATACCCTGCTCCTCCCACCTCACCAATAACATTATGCTTTTCTTTCATGATCACATGCCTGTAAAAGAGCACTTGTTTTAGGCAAAAAGGGGCAAGTTGAACTGAGTGGGTAAATGAGGAAGAGACCAAAATAACCGGATGAGTAGGTGGAAACTAATAAAAAATTTTGCACACCTATTGAAGATTTCTTCTAAGATTTTTTTTTAAATTGTGTTAACAGGTTTATCTTAAAGATTCATCCCCCCAAAATGCTCTGAGTAAGAGCCTTTCCCTTGGAAATTCATTAACTGAAGCAATATTCAATGGAATGATTTTCTCTTCTGGAGAATGTTGCTCTCTTAAAGTGCAGAAACTCACTGAGGATATTCTTTCCCTGTACACACACACACACACACACACACACACACACATACATTATGGACATATTTTCTCTGCAGAATAATAGAGGCATACAGAAGTTATTCAAGGCCTTAAGACTGGATGTTTATATTTGAGAATTAGATTTTGTTTGTACATGTAAAAATATTTTGAAAGGCAAAATTGATAGTCAAAGCTAATTTTAAAAAGAAATTACTATGCCATTTGATTCTTTCAGAATAATTTTAATAACAATGGTGGAAAATAAACATGTGGCTTCAACTTAGGTGAAATAAAAAATAACCTATTTAGTAGAACCCATCTCAGGGTCATATACATTTTCACAGAGTGAAAATTTGGCAAGTCCTCTTAACAATTTCAACCTCTTATGTGGCTGAGAATTAACAGCTAAGAAAATGTGTGTTGTGATACACATATGTTTTTTGCCATTACTGAATCAGTTCTTACAAGATACTTAAAATCCAGATTATTCTCCCTTTTCTATTCCAATCTCTAATCTCTAAATTCTGTGGCACATAAAATGTATTTTCCTGGATATTGTGGAGGCTAAGTAAATTTCAAACAATAATTTTTATTGGGAAGGGGAAGGTAGGATTTGATCTACTGTTTCTTTCCATATTCTCTAAAAATGCCTTATGGTTCCTTCAGTGCTGGCTTTATGAATTCCCATCACAAGACAGTCTCCCAGGGTAAATGGCCATGCTGTATGTCTTACATTCAACCTCTAGATATCTATAATCATATTGAAATTGAAATCAAAAGCACAGGTAGAAGAAATAAAAATATTAATTCATTTTCCACTTGTTGTTCTCATCCAGTGCTTCTACTTAAGTGTTTTTCTTATGAAATATACTTCAATTCATAACATTTTTTATAATCTGAGTTGAGTGATATGAATTTTTATTGCCTTACTGAATAGCCCCTTGTTTTCCTATTCCTTATTTTAAGAAATCAAATTAGACATGTATTCCATTAGGAAATACATAACATATTTATCTGCTACAATCCAGGCCATTATGCTGAAATAGGGGAAAAGAAGTAATTTGTGTCAGAATTGTTTTCCTATCAGTGTATGAATTTTCCTAGTTTGTAAAGTACTTCCTTGCATTTTGAATGAGAAGTTTTTGGTATTTTTGCAGACAATTTGAACCACCAAGTTCTGCTGAGCCCCAGTTGCATTTACTTCTTAAATGTCTACACCACTATATAGTTTGTCATAGTGATATATTTCAACTAATCAAAAATAAGAAGGGATGATCTACTTCTAAACATGTTATAAGGTATTCACTTCAGTTTATAAAGTTTTCTTTGGCTTTTATCTTTATGGTTTCATCATATTTGGTCAAGGCAGTGGAAATCAGACATTTTTCATTCTCAAGATTAAAAATTTTAAGAAACCAGTTTTTTGTACAAGAGCTTTTAGTGTTTGTCCCATTACTTTGACAAATCTTGATATAGTCTCACTTTTCATGATTATGATACATGAAATATATACTTTAGTTATTCATAAGGATCCAGTCACCTATTAGATTATAATATTTTAAATGCTGAGATCATCCAATACAATATGTATTTCCTTAAAGGAGAAAATAATTTTGATTATTGTAGTTGTGGTACATAAAGACTATGATGGGACTGCTTGAAAAAACTGAAAAGAAAGTGGGGTATAATACAGAGAGGTTCTTATTGAAAATACCTTGGTCTTTTGCTGGTTCATTTTGATATTACAGATCTTATTATCATGCATCACAACCCCTACAGGTGATTGAAACATTACATTATATGGAGAGAAACAAAATTGAAACTAATTTTTATATGTGAATCCAGTTAGATGTAGACTCCAAAAAAGAAACATGTTTTGCATAAACTACTTCAATCATTAACAGAATTTCCTAGCTCTTTACTATTAATTCTTGTAACTGTTCACAGTTAAGCCAGCAATTGATATTCCAGACATAAACATGTTAGTGTCACGTTTCTAAGGAGCAAATACTTCATCATCTGGGATGTATTTCCAGGGACATGTTCTATAATTTCATCTTTGATGTGTGCATTCCATGATGAGATGCTATATTATTTACTTAGAAAAGCTTATTACTGAGGCTAATAAACTTGATACATTTCTTAGATACAAACCTCTCTATCCTCAGAGAAAATTTTGGTGCTTATGGCCCTTCCTTAGAATGATCATCATGAAATTACTGTTACGTTTTAGCATTCAGCACTCCCTAAGCAATGTGCATTTTTCTTTTCTTGCATTTTCTTCACAATCTCAGATTACTGAATAAAAATGAGACAAGTGGACTGCCTCAAATTCATTTTCTCTGCCCAACTATTTTCAAAACATCGTATTGTCAAATTCCCTTTAGTGTTCTAGAAGCAATAAACTCATTACAAACATCAAATGTAAAACAAGAAAGCATGCTATATACATCACTTTTCATGATCAAACCATTTTACATTAACTAACTTCTTTTCTCTACCTTAATGGGAGGTAGTTGGTAAGTATCAACCTCCCTTTATGGCCAAGGGAATGGAGGTAACATTTAGATGCCAATAAAGACCCATTTCAATGAAAGCTTTGCTTGGTATTGGGAGAAACTTGTTTCTACTTTTGTGCATATAGTTAATTACTCTTTTCAATTTAAAGACACGTGTTATAATGTATCATCATTAAGGAGATGTCATTTCAGACATGGCAGCAACATAGTCTGGATTATCAGAATTTATTACATTGATCCTTTGGGGTAGTTTTCCATCTTCATAGAAAGTTCATACATGCTACAAGGTCATACATGTGTATGCAGGTATGTGTATACATATACATATATGACAATATATACACATATGTGACAATGATGTACATGGATCTTTTGAACCTGATACTTTGGAGAAAAAGTTTTAAAACACCTATTTTTGGTACTTGTGATAGAATTTTGCGTGTATACTCTAGATGGTATAATTAAATCTCTATTCCATAAAAAAAAACTATTTGGGAATCATTGATTTTCTTCTAGTGAAAATATGATTTAAGATTTTTTTTAAAAAATGATAGAATTACTGTGTCAACTATGTGATGATTAACCAGTTGTTAGTACCACAGGGGAAACAACTGATTTCCCATCTTGCCATGTTTCTTTTCCTAAAACTGCAGCTAGGTTTTTAGGTAGCTTATTTGTTTTTTAAAGAAAGAAATGGAAGTGAATGGATATAATCTTTCTTTCTTTTTCCTGGACAGTTGCTGACTCTGATTTACTCTGTGGAATAATTTTACTCTAAAAACTAACTGTAGATGATTCTCCTTTTGCAAAGGCAAAGCAGAATTTAATTACCCATTAACCAAATAATCACATTGGCATCATCCACAGAATTACAGTGTCCTCTGGGACACAGTGTATTTCTTTTTTTCACCCCCTCCCATTATAAATTCCTATGACACATGCATGCAGAATGAAAAAAAAAAACATGGGCCGATGCCAATATTTTCAGTTTCACCCAACACTAAAATAGCAATCACTGCCAGTAGTCATTTTTGCTGCTCAAAGACACATCCACAGTAAATTTGGGGGGAGCAGGTTGCTGCTTTTATAAACTGCACAGTATTCTTGAGTGCAGCTACTCAGTATAAAAGCTTCCAAGTTACAATGACAGCTTAATTACTTTGCCAGCCTTTTAAATCTAAAATTGTTTTTAAAAACATTGAATTTTCTGTCCATTGTGACTACTCACTTACTAAGTAGTCATGGAGACTTCAGGCTGCAAACATGTGTTGAATGTGCCCCTTCACCCAAATGGACTCTGTGTCTGATGTGTTTGATATTTGTCCATCTTATTTTCATTTAAATTGAAATTTTAAAAAAGGTGTTCCCATCCATGTGATAAAAGTTGTTTGTGTGTGTCTGTCACTGCCTTTTCCCTTCCCCTTGGAAAAAAATTGAGATTAGAATATGACATAATAAACCTTTTGGTGGCTTCCAAACCAGGGGTGAGATCAAACCAGTGTTTTGCTGAGTGATAGACATGGCATCAGTGATTGAATACAGAATCTCAATTTTGGCAGCTTGGGGCTACAAGGCCTTGTCCTCCCACCCAAACCTTTGAAAAACCCTCATCCCAGGGATTCTTTCCCAACTATCCTTCAAAGATAATGGTATCTTTGAAGTGACTGTTCCATAAAAGTGGTTTTGGCTAACGCCCACCAGAGGATGGTCTTTGCACTCTCTCTAGGGTACACTAACACTGTGATGCTTGACAGGGTGGCAAGCGTACAGAGTGAACCCGGCCAGCAGAACCTCCTCATTCAGCAGCCACTGGGGAGGAAGAGGGGCTTGAGGCAGGTAAGCAGACCCTGAAAGGGTAGAAGAATGATCCTGTGAAGTGGAGCCTCTATTTGATCTTTAGTGCCTATCTTTATCTATGTTTATGTTTATTTTGTTTTCTTCTTATGTGAAATAAGCAGTACAGAACAACTTTAAAACTTGGTAAGTGCTTGGACAAGTTTTGAGCTTTTGTTTTGGATCTGAATCTTATTTGCAAAGCTGATGACTTAGGAAAATTAAGTGTTCCCTACCCAGATACCTTTTACCAGCCAATCTCACTGGCAATGGAAGATTGGTTTTATAGTTGATTTAATATTTAAGGCCAATTTCTGCAGAGAGGCAAAGATGAAGAAATACTTTCTTATTTCAAGATTCATAATTTAATTAAAACTGAAATTGAGGTAAAGATCGCCTTTACAAATTTTCTTAAGTAGGGTTATTTTACATCTCTTTTTAAGCAAAAACAGAAATGAAGCTCTGCACTCTTCCTTCGGTCAGAGCTTCTCAGCATTGATTGATTCAGGTACCAAATGTTTTGCCAACATCTAAATTTTTATGTTATTAAATAATCCTCCTCCTTGAGAGTTAGTATATATTCAACTATACCTTTTAAATGAGTAAACTTTAGTAAGAAATAGTTATTTGTTCTATAGCCATTGAAATTCTCAAATTTATAATTTTAAATTATGTCAGCGAATGTTCCTAGTTAAAGGAGTAATAATTGGGAGATGAATTGGCTAAAGGGGATGCCAAAAGAAAACAGTTATAGTTAAATATGCAGAAAGAAGTTTATCGGCTATAACTGTAAGAAGAGTAGGAGTCCAAAGGAATATGAAAATAAAAGTACAAGCTCAGAATCTTCTGAGCAGTTTGCCCCCCAAGACACCCTGGACTCCCTGGACTCCTTCGCCAATTTTATTCTGCCTTTACTAAGGCAATTTTATTCTGTCTTTAGCTAAGACGTCCTCTATTGTCACGACAGAAGACTCAGACTGAACCCAAAAACCGGCATGGGGCCCGACTGTCAACCACTCGCAGGAGCATTCAACCTAAGACAAAGCCATCTGGTGAGGCCTCCTGGGTCCCTTCAGCTTATCCCATTGACATGATGCCATGCAAGTGAGCTAGGGAGGGCTGTGGAAACAGCTGATGCAGATGGGCACCTTTGGGGAGGGACTGGGATAAAGGAAGAAGCTTCCCAGAAAGTTGTAACACCTTTTATTCTTTCCCAACCCTGTTTCTACCCTCTGAGCCTAGGGAAATGGGAGAGCCATAGGTAAACTCTTGATATTCTGAAATTTGAATATAAAGGGTTATATTTTCTTTAAACAAGCCAGGAATTGGGATTGTTATATGTCTTACTGAAGATAAAGGTATGATGAAATAGTCCAGGACTTTTAAGTCCTGATGTCAGTGGTTATGAGGGATGATCAAGTCTACTAATGACCCTTGAAAATCTTGTTTTAGGTCATTTATGTAAAAATGATTTTCCTACCCAAGTCCTACTGTTTGTAATAACATGAAATCAAAACATACAGAATGGTCAAATATGCTCCCATTTATTAATATACCAGCAATGTCTTCATTAAGAAAATCCAGGAGTTGATGGTTAATGCCAGTTATTAAGCATTGACTGTCAATTTCTCCCCTGTTTACTAACTCACCTCTGACTTACAGTGGATCAGAAACGATCTGTTACCTTCATTGAATCTCAGCCAGAGCCAACAGCAGCCCCAACAGACACACTTCCTGCTGCAGGTCAACCACAGGGCTGCAGCCCAGCCCTGTGCAGGAAACCAGAAGGTTTGGACAAACCAGTCCTTACATCTTCTCCTGCCATAGTTATTGCAGATCTCCACAGCCTGTCTCCCAAGCAGGTGAGGACACTAAAGAAATAGGTAAGGACTGCTCCCTGCATTCTTGTTTATGGGAACCATTTGGATAAGCAAATTTATTCCATATAAGTCTGGGATTGCAACATTTTGTTATCTAAACAGACATGGTTCTGCCATTGTGAAATAGAAAAATCTATGTAAAGTATATAGCTAGAAATAAATCTACTTAAAAAAGACCATGGGGTAGTCAGCTTTGCTTCATTGTGACCAAAATACCCAGCAAAAAACAACTTAGAGGGGACAAGTTTATTTTGGTTCATGGTATCACAGACCTCAGTCCATAGTCAGCAGAGTACATTACTTTGGGCCCAAAGTAAAGCTGAATATTGTGGTGGAGGGAAGCTGCTCCCCCTTCTGCAGGGAAGACAAACCCTTTGAGGCACACCCCCAGTGTCACACCTCCTCTAGCTCTGCCCAAACTACCTGCAGTCACTACCTGAGCCATTGAAACTAGGATGGACTGAGTAGATTACAGCTCTCACAACTCAATCATTTCACCTCCAAATCTTCCTTCATAAACATAGGAGCTTTCCTCATATCCAAACTATAACAAAGAGAAGTCTTTGTAATCCTGTTACCAAAAAAACCTAAAAGAAAATATTCTGCCACAGAAATAAGTATTCAAAACAGGTACATGATACCTAGTTGAAAGATAGTTCAATGGAAAGAACAATAAAATTAACAATTCAGATGAAGATGCTACATTGAGAGCCTTCTGTGTCCTGTGAGAGGAATACCATTTTGACTGTCATCCTCACTGTTTTGATATTTTTCTTGTTTTGGCTTTCTTTTCTTCTTTTGATTTTTATAAGTGAATTTCTATAGGTACCACATTCTTCTCATGTGGTATTTAAAGAAAACTAAGGAACAATATTACTATATACATTGTATAGGTATACAAAAATATTTTTTAAAAGAGAGAGGGAGGGTGAGAGAGAGAATCAATGTTATTTAGTTTTTCATCTGGTTTTTGTTGCTCCAACACTGTTGGAGTTGCTGTGTTACGTGGTGCTGGGATTTGAACCCACATCCTTGCACATGCCAGCCAAGTGCTGTAACCACTGAGCAACTGCTTCAGTCCAATATACAAAAATATTTTATTTATTATCTTATTTAATATTCACAGTCTATAAAGTAATCTGGACAAAAAATTGTGCCCATTTTGCAGGTTAGAAAACTGAATGTTAAAAAGCTGAAAAGGCCCATTTAGGAGCTTACCTGGAACGAAGGTTAGAGATGGGACTGGCCTGCTGATTCCTTGGCCAGTTATAGCTGCACAACATATTTTGATATTCCTGTCTGTTATACTTTCGACCTATTCATGATGTTATGATCCTTTTGATCGTAGAGTGAGCCCCTCGCCACTGAAGGAGAAAAGAAGGAGGACACAGAAGCACCAAGTGCTACAGCACACAGTCCCCTCTCTCCTCAGCTTTCAGACCCTGATGACTTCACAGGCCTGGAGACATCCAGCCTTCTACAGCATGGAGATACTGTCCTTCACATCAGTGAGGAAAATGGCACGGAGAACCCCCTGCTATCCAGCCAGTTCACTTTTACTCCCACTGAGCTGGGGGAGACAGATGCAGTCCTAGATGAGTCTCACGTTTAGTCCTATATCTTGTTAGTATTGAAGGTATAGAGAAGACATGGAGAAGACCACTCTGCTCAAAGTTGAATACTTTTTCTTTTAATTAAAAAGATTAACAGCACTTTACATTCAATGGGTGGCACAAATTTGAGCAGATTTTGCTGCCAGTACACTTAACGTTTCATAAATACCTTGAAAATCAAAGGCTAAAAGGAATTGTGTGAAGACCAGAAAAACCAGGGAGGAATAAGGGGAAAGAGCCATTTCACTGTACTTTATGATTCAAGAAGCCTTGAGCAGTTAAAAATATATACGATTACAGCACTGCTCTCACAAGAATATTAAGGAATAATATATCCTAAGAAAAGAATGCAACTTTTGGAGGCTGCTTACATTATACATCTCATGCAAATGTTTATTTTTATAGTTTCAAAAATATTGAATCAGATGACTATATAAGTAGTAATTTACATAATAATAATCAATAAGAAGAATATTAGTTTGGGGTGAATAAATATTAAGTAAGCCTGCAGCCATTTTTGTTTTGGTCCACAATGCAGAAAAAGAAAAAAATACTATTTTTAGAGCTGTGGACTTTTCAAAATTTATTTTTAAATTGACATTTTCAGTGCACATTGTAAATCAAAATGCTAATGTGATAAGATCATTCCAGTTCCTAATTATGTTAGAGAATATTCAGAAATTGTCAGTTATAATTCTGAATTAGGAACCTAAACAGCTATATAATTATAAAACATATGTGTCAATATAATAGATCGAAAGAGGTAGTATTCCTACTTCTATCCCTGACTACATCTGTGCCAAGATTAGAATTTTTGGGAAGCGTTAATACTTTCCCTACGGCATCACTATGGTATTCTGTGCCTGCCCTTCAGGGCATATTTTCATATGTTAGAGCTAGTGTTGTTAGAATTGGTTCAATAAAATAACCTTTTTCTCAATAGTAAAAATACTCTTATGATCCTTGGGACATCTAAGTTTTTGAGGAAAAAATATATAAAGTTAGCAATTTCTTCATAGACAGACAGCTTGTATATTTTACAAACAGGCCTTTAACCTGAAGTTCAGTTACTTTAAGAATAAAATTTAGAAGGCGTGGAGGCCAATATCTAGTGGATTACTAAAGGGCTGGGCATCATATAGTAGAAAATTGATTTTTGTAATTTTAACAGTCTTCATTAGAAAATTGTTACGTAAGTACTGAACATAAAATCCATATGCATACCTAAATTGGTATGATCAGGGGTGTGTGTGTGTATGTGCGTGCGTGCGTGTGTGTGTGTGTGTGTGTGTGTATGTATGTGTTTTCTAGTCCTAAAGTAGAAGTTTAACCATAGACTTTGATTACATTGAGATTTAAAATACATATGCCTAAATGTTGACTATGTTGGCTGTGAAATGTATATGTATATAAAGAGGAAACATACAAAATCCACCTTAATCATAGAGGAAAGTTATTTTTCTGTTAGACTTACTTATTAAATAGGCACTATTTATATTGTGATTTATAATTTCAAATATAATTTGGGGTTATGGTCAAATTTAACAGGAAAATGAAAGATATCTGTGAGTTAATGATAAAAGAATAAATTTAAAATTTAAAATCTTAAAACTCAGAAAATCAAGGAGGTAAATGGCCTTTTTATGTTTTATAACATTTTCACACCATTTACACTTAATACTGACTTAATTCTCAAGTGCAAAAGTAGAAATATAAGTGGTTTTCTGATTGTAAGGTGATATATTTTACCTGTTAAAAATAATGCTGCTCAATTAGCATTAGAGGCCTTATGTTTGGTAATTACAAGTGTTTGGGCTATGTGAGTCTCTTTATATGTGTGTGCTTTGTTCCAGTTTATTGATTTTTGACTCAAATTCTCTATGTATAATTGTATCAAACATTTAAAAATGTAAGGGATCAAAGAAGATTGTTAAATATCCAACAAGAATCCTAAATATCTTATATACATATATATATATATATATTTTAAATGTATTGAGCTGTTTTGAACATGATTTTGCTGGTCTTTCTGCCTTTTAGTATGACTCCTTCACTTGAGCGTATGGAAGTCTGTTAAAAACTTTTTCAGTAAGCTAAATCATGTCATATCTTGTGAAAAAGCTTCCATTCTAAGGAACAGGGGCTTATAGAATGGGAATGTTTTATACTGGGACTGCCGGGATTTTGCAGATGTGTGCATCTGTTCCATTGAAGGTGTCCTTAAGTGTGTTGAATGTAATGTGTTGAATGTTTATGTGTAATGGCTAAAGTATCTATATGTATGTGCATAAGACCCTTGTGAGATGTATTCTCAGGAATACTGTTACCTGGAGTTTGAAGGATTAACAATTTTTAAAAAAAAAAATGGTCGGGGAAGGTAAGAAAAAGTTCAAGATAATTGACAATCTTTTGTAATGTTCAAAATATTCTTGACCACTTGACTAAAAATTAATTATTGCATACGATAAATACAGTATTGGTAATAACAGATCATTTCTTAAGTTATGATACGTACATATATTTGACTTATTCAGAGGAAAAATAAAACAGACACCCACTTCCCATGTATAAAAACTTGGACTCAGCAAAAGGATTGCTTCTTTAGAAAATAACATTTGAGAGACCTTGGAATAAACATGCAATGTCCACAGGAGTGGGTGTGGACACATAATATGCAGATTTAATTCAACCAGTTCAAGTCCTAGATACAGAATTTTCTATAGCAATCATTGTACTTTCATTTTTCAGTACTTGCTGCTTTCTATAATTCTATTAGATAAACTATTTGATTTTTCTGGAAAGGAAATTAGTTCATGGGTGCCTTGTCCCAAGGCACTAAGATCTAGTGTTGAAAGGCATATGGGCACATAGCATTGTTGGAGGTAAAGTCTGTGGTACTAGTGATCTGTTTATGGTCTGTTGCATAGACTGGGAGTATCTGGTTTGCTATTTCAAGCCTCCAAGAGTACCTTAGAATGACATCTCTTCTTTAGCTTCTCTTCCTTTGATGAAGAACTCTCTCCGCTCTGCTGCCTAGCTCCGAGAGTTTCTGAGAATAAGAATAGGGTGTAGGTAGAGATCCATAGGGAAGAAAGAGTCATAAATGAATAGAAAGACAGTCCAAAATGTGAATTAAATATCCTTCCTCAAGTTATACACTGTAATAGAGCAGAGTCTCTGGAATTTGCTGCTATCACATTGAGTCATGCTGTTGCCCTGTGACCTCACACTTCCAGTTCTATGGCCTTGTGTCTTAGCAGTGAGTAAAATGTCCCACTTCCTCATTTACTTTAGTGGGTCTCAACTGCAGCATATCAGAAGCAAACTTTGATTTGATGCTCAGGAGAATAAAAACAAGGCAGGATGTGTTTGGGAAAGCTTAAGACAAATTTACTTATATTATTTTAGGATCATTTAGGATTACAGATCTATGTACCTCCATAATATTTTTTAATAGTCACTGTGACCACAGGATGAAAGTCCTTTATTAGCCATTTTATAGGTAAAACAAAGGATTGACGACACAGCCAACTTCCCTCAGATGACTATGAAGTCTGTTATGAATATTGAATGACCAAAGAGCATGGAAAAATGCATATGAATAAATAACTGAAATGTTTATGAAAGATATTTATGAAAGAAACTGACTTCTGTGTTTGAATATGCACATATAATAAAATAAATCTAAAAGCATTCAGCATGCCTGAGTTTAGTTCCTCACCATAAGGAAGAATTTGTTGGCTCATTCAGGAAAATGTTCATTTTGGATCCTTGGGGTATGCCTTTGTTAATGTCTTCTTGTCCCTCTTTAATTTCCAGTCTGGCCTGAGGTCACCTTCCAATGAGGCATTTCCAATTCCTGCCCCACAAACCCAAACACAGCTCTTCTGTTCATGCTTTCCACTCTTTCCAAAACAAAGCTGAATGGAGACAGATACCCCAACTTGATTTCACTGCCCAGACTATGACAGGCTGGATTGACTAGCATATTTCCCAGTGGGAATGTTAAAGACCTGGCTGTCCTCTGACAGTGCCCATAAAAACCGTGGGGTCCAAGTTAACACCAGTTATATCTTTAATGGAAATTATGAAGTGCCCTATCCTTACTCCCCAGGAATTGTTTTTGCTAAATCAATTTTTCCGCACCTGGTTTTACTTCCCTCTCTTTCTGGATTCAGAAGAGACACATTTGGCAGTAAGACGCTTATTCATTTCTGTATTGTGTTTGAACAGTAAACAAATGTATCTTATTTGTCAATGACTGTTACTTAAAGGGGAAAACAAAAAAAGATAATATGGACAAAGGGCAGAAAAATTGGGTACTAATACCATCATTTTGTACTGAGCACCAGACATTGTGCTGACACACCGCCTGGCCTCATTCATTCAGTCCTCACAACAAAGCTAAACGCTAGGCACTGTCTTTACAGACCAAGAAAACCAAGACAGGGAGAAATGACTTGCTGGGTCACCCAGCCAGAGGCTAGCAGGGCCAGGACTGCTCAACTCCAGCAGAGAGTTTGAGGAACTAGAAAGCAGCGGGGAAAGGCTGTTGTTTAAAGAGCAAACACAGGAGCTGAGGAGGGAAGAAACGCATAAGCAAACGTTGGAATAACAAAAAGTAAAGTCAAGAGCCAAGGAGAAGAAGCTGAGGAGACATGGTGAAACAAGCACAAGGAACGCCTCAGCACCAGGAAAAGCAACACAGGAGAGGGCGGAGAAAAGAACTCCGTCAAACCCCGCCCCTGAACTGGAGGCGGGACTTCCTCCAGGCTGGGCGCTGCTTCCGGCAGTGTCCGGAAGACTGTACGGGGAAGGGGCGGAGCCCAGGCCGAGCGCCCAATCGGCGCCTTCGTCAAGCCGTGGACTCGTGGGGTAACTAGCACTAGGGAGTCTGCACCATGGCGTCGGGCTGCAAGATTGGCCCGTCCATCCTCAACAGCGACCTGGCCAATTTAGGGGCCGAGTGCCTCCGGATGCTAGACTCCGGGGCTGATTATCTGCACCTGGATGTAATGGACGGGTAACTCCTCAGGGCTCGGGTCGGGCTTGCCGCGCGGGGGCGGGACGGCGCACCTGTATTGAATACCTGTTGGGTGCATGGCGCCGCTCTAGGACCGGACGCCTCACTCTGAACGCAGTATTGAGAAGGGGCCTGGGGAGGGAGGCTTGGAGGCCGCGGCTGGAGCTGACCTGCCTTAGCATCCTGGGCTCCGGCGGGTCCCACACCTCCGCTCTTCCCCTCCCCCCACGTAACGTGTGGTCGTAGGACCCGGAAGCGACCTTAAATCTCCAGGACTTCTGTCCTGTACAGGTGGAGAAACTGAGGCCCAGGGGGTAGGCACGACTTGCCCGAGCTCATGTAGCTAGTTAGTGGCAAAGCTGAGGAGACATAGTTGCGTAACGATTGAGAACCTGGCACCTGAGGGAAATTGCCCGAGTTCTGCCACTTGTTGGATTACCTTGGTCAAGCCACTTAACCTCATTGAGCTTCAGTTTCATTATTGGAAAAAATGGGGATACTTATAGAACCTACACTTAGGCATCTTTGGAAGATGAAATGAGCCAATACAAACAAGTTTTCAGTGCCTGGCATATGGTAAATTCTTTATAATTGTTAGTTGTATCGTTATTCGGATTCTGATTTTCCTTCTATTTTTTCTTCAGGCACCCTGCTCTTCAGGGAGGTCAGTTTTTTTGTAAGTAATTTTTAAGGACTGTAGTTATATTATTTGGAATCAGGATGCAAGTTTCTTAAGGTGTTATAACGTGAGGAAAGAGGCATAGAGAAAATAGTAGGACTCCCTTAAGATTACAGACTTAAAATAACTCGGATATTCTTGCCTTTGCGATTATCTGTAGTTCTCTGATCCCCACTGTTGCCCAAGCCATTACCTTAGATGGGGATAGAAAAATTTATTTCAGTGGGTCTGTGGCACATGCCTGTAATCCCAGCGACTCAAGAGACTGAGGCAGGAGGATGACAAGTTCAAGACCAGCCTCAGTAACTTAGTGAAGCCCTAAGAAACTTAGCAAGACTCTGTCCCAAAATAAAAAAAATACAAAGGGTTAGGAATGTAGTTCAGTGGTTAAGTGCCCTGGGTTCAATCCCCAGTACCAAAAAAGAAAAGAAAAATTTATTTCAAATAGGTGAAAACTTCCATGTGTTCTCATTCACATTTGTAAATTTATGTTATTTACAAAAGATGGTTAATTAGTTCCATTTTATTTTTTTGACTTGTCACATCTTTATACTAGTTTTGTCTTCCTTTTTCTGTGTGGTTAGATCTACTGTTTCTCTTTCACATTCAACCTTGTGAATTGTCCCTACTGATCAAGGCAAAGCCTTAACCTCAGATTACTAAGAATTAATTACAGGCTTAATGTGCAAGAAGATTAGTAAATACTACCTCTCACAAAGCTTGATTTTTAGTTTACTGTCAGATGTGATTCTACTTACATATACTTCGTTTTTAAAATCTTTGCTTGAAAGCCCTAAAGTCTCACAGGTAATACAGACTGAAGTGTGTACCTTAGGGATGTTAGCTACACTTTTATTCCTGAGAAAACACCTAGGGATCTTAGGATGGAACTGGCTACATGCATATATGTGAGTCTGACACAGAAAGTAATTTGTGGGTAAGTGAGTGGTGAATGGATGATAAAAAGTAATTTCAGTTCACCAATTAGGAATATTAATGACAGTAGTAGCAGTATTTATGAGCATGTGACTGTTTTCCTTTCGGGTACTTTTTGTATTTAACACACAGTCTTACAGTGCTGGTGCTACAAGCATCACCAGCTCTTTTTTTTTTTTTTTATTCATATTAGTTAAATGTAACATTAGAATTTATTTTGACATAATTTTAAAAGCATGGAATATAATTTGCTGTAATTCAGTCCCTAGTGCTTCCCCTTCCCTTCCCTCCTACTTCCACATGTTCCCTTTCCTCTACTCATCTTTCTGCTAGTTAGAGTTTTTTTTTTAATGTGTTCATAAGAAAAAGGTCAGATTCTTTCCACAGTTTTCCCCTTATCCTGTCCCTCCTCCTTTCCCCTCAATCCCTGTCCTCTTCTTCAGAGATCTTCTATTTTGATGGAGCTTCCTCACCCCTATTTCTTTTCTCTCTTCTCTTTATTTTGGACTAGCTTGCACAGATCAGAGGAAACATTCAACCTTTGACTTTTACTTAGCATGATAGTCTCCAGTTCCATCTGTTTACCTGCAAAAGCCACATTTCATTCTTCTTTATGGCTAAGTAATAAATACTTCATTGTATCACCAGCATTTTTGACAGGGAAGAATAAAGCACATTTCTGTCCCATTGCTAGAAAATGATGGAGCCAGCCCTAGAAGCAATGTAACAGTTTGGGTTCTCTCAAAAAAAAGTAAGAACTGTTTTTATTTGCCCTTTACAAAGGAGAAAATTAGTTTAGGGAGGTTAAGCTGATGCCCATAAGGCTCATGATGCAGTGTCTCCCAGGTCAGGGGTATAAAAGTGGGGCTGTGGACTCCCTTTCCACAGGTGCCACTCAGAACCTTCCCTTCCTGGTTTCCTTCTGTTTCTCTCTTTCCTGGTCCATTTAATAATTTCATCTAACATTACACTCTGGGTGTGCTGCTTGTTTTCTAGTCTTCCCCTTCCTCACCCAGGCCCCAGTTTTTCTCCTAATTAAAATTGAACCTTTTCATCTACGAAATGAAACACTAGTTTGGAGATCACATTGGAAGGTGGGGCCCTAAAGTGATTGTGTTGGGATAAAGGACAAGATGATTCTCTAGAAAAATACTCTGAATACAAATGCATCATGACATGGAAGAGACTGGAATGTGTTGATCCTAATCATGGGAACAGTGCAAGTAAGCTATTAATTACTGGAATTTAAAATTGGGATGTTTACATTAATCCTGGATTTCTGAGTAAAAAAAAAAAAATTTAAAGATTTATTTGTCAGTGCTTGCCAAGCCATGGTAGGCTGGAGCTGAATGGGTGTCCACCTTTAGCCGATCCAGGTGTCCATTGCTCTGTTTTGCTCCTTGATGTTACCTGTCAGTTCCCATGGGCTTGTAAGTTTGATTCCTAATTCATTGTTTTCTGGTGCAGTCTTGGTATCTTTTTTTTTTTTTTTTTTTTTTTTGTACCAGGATTGAACCAAGGGGTGGTTAACCACTGAGCAATATCCCCAGCCCTCACTAAGCCCTCACTAAGTTGTTTAGGGCCTCACTAAGTTGCTAAAGCTGGCTTTGAACTTGTAATCTTCCTGCCTCAGTCTCCCAAGCCACTAGGATTATAGCCATGTGCCACCATGCCCAGCCAGTCTTGGTACATTTTGTGTCAACATTAATCCCCTTTATACCATCTTCATCTTGTTTGTTGTTTTTCTGAAATAGAGTTCATTCATTACAGTTATTTTCTAAGTAAAGGTAAGGATTGATAGTGGAACATGAAGAGAGTAATAAAATCATTTTTTTCCTGTCAAAAGCATTCGTTTAATTCCAGTAAGTCCCTGGAAAGAAAAAATACTTCTATTGCTTTTTATTTCCTGTAGACCATTCCAAAAACTACCTTCAAGGGGAAAAAAGGCTTCATAATGAGGTGATGAAGCAGACTTCCTGATGAAATTTCTGTTTATCAGTGTGAAATAGTTTTTTCCAGGCTGGTCTGATCAGAAGTCCCTGGGGTGTTTGTGACAAATTCAGATTCTTGGGTTCTTTTTGAAGTCAGCAGGCTTGAAGTAGAGGCTGTAAACGGTTTATCTGGTGCTGCTGTGTTGTTACTGTTGTCAGGCAAATTCAGGACATTCTGACTTCATGCTTGAGTTAGGGCTTAGCTACAAGCCTTTGATTTCTTTTGAGAATGTTAGCATGTTTTATTCTTCTCCTGTACTTCGTGAACTCAGTGCACTGAATTGATCTTCAGTAGCTCAAATTGGTCATTAATTTGGGGATGGGTAAGTTTTGGTTTTTATGCTTGTATTTCCTAAAAAAAAATGTATTATTTGAATCTTGTATATTGACAGGATATTGTTATCGTATTTTTATTTACATGATAAATGAAACCTAAGCTTGAAAAGACAAGGTTACTTTACTTCCAAGGCCATACAGCAAATTCAGAAAACAGCATAGGAAATCAAAATCTCTTAATTCCATAGTTGCAAAATTAGAAGACTTTGCTGCCTGCTTATCTGACCTTTATCTCTGGTTTAAGTAACCCAAGCACTTTTATCTGACTATAATCCTGACAGCAGTTGTTCTTAGGCAAATGCTAGAATAATTTTCTAAATACTAGAGATTCTGCCTACAAGGACCAACATGTCAGAGAGTGAAAGTATCTGTACTAATCCACCTTACCTGTCCCCCTCAGGTGCATCATGAATTGTGATCTCTTCCCACCTTGGTACACCCCTAAAAGTTGCCATTGTAGGGACAGATGAGTGTAGTAATTAAGGTCCTGGACTTTGTAGGCCTGCTTTGAAAATCTGCCTTTGGCATTCAAGTGTGACTTTGTACTTCTTCCTCAACTGTAAAGTACAGATGAAGGTGTCTATCTCATAGGGTTATTGTGAGATTTTAAAGATGTAATATAAGTTTAGAACTTGTGCCTGATCTATATCTATCTATATATATTTATGTTCGCTTTTTTATTATCACTAATGGTTTCTGTCATCTAAACAAAACTTTGACTATGGATTGTTCTGTTTTACTTCCCCAACCCCCACATCTAATCAGCTGACACATCCTGTCAACTTCACCTGGCTTCTTGTTATTACTGCTCCTTGCTACCCACCAGCACTTTTTATCTTTCTTGCAATTTGTTGCTCAGTCCATCTTCCTGCTTTATTATTTGTGTTTTACTTAGTATTCTTGCTTTAAAATCTTCCCTCATATTTTTGGTGGAATAGAGTCTGAACAGCTGAGCTTGGCATTTGATTCTCTTAATGTGATTTAACCCACATTCTATGTTTTTCATACCTAACTCATCAACACCATTGTCCCCTTCTTGGAACATTTCTTCCTTTGGTTCATTTTTAACATTTGCTTTATTTCTTTTCCCATCTTTAAAAATCTTGTTGTTTTCTAACTTCCATGTTCTTCTCTTTTAATGTTCTCTAATATGCTTTTGTCTGCATATTGCCTGCTTGTTATACTCTTCTGCAGTTTTTGAAAGTCAAAATTTCAGTGATATAATGTAGTTAATTTCTTACTCTTGTAACAATTGAGGATATGTCCTTTCATGCAGTAATTCAGGGACATACTCTCCTGTCCTGTGGCTTTCATTTCTGAAGGGCTTTATTGGCATAACGGTAAAGTTAGCATAGGAAAGAATGCATATTGAATATTCCTTATCTAAAATGTTTGGGACCAAAAATATCTTGAAGATTTTGGATCTTGGAATATTTACATATGTATGATGAGATATTTTGGGAATGGGAGCCAAGTCTAAACATGAAATTCATTTATGTTTCATATGCACCTTATATACAACTTCTTGAGAATAATTGTATGTGGTATTGTTAGTGTGTCTCCATTTTACTTGCAACCTGTCACATGAAGAATGGAATTTACCACTTAATGGCATCAGGTTGGTGCTCAGAAAGTTTCCAGTTTTTGATATATTTTGTATTAAGGATGCTCAACGTATATTGCTTAATCTTCTGGTATCTAGTGACACACATCACTTAAACTCACAGACCATTGATGAGAACTAGTCACAGGCTAACACGGAGGAAAGGGAGCTGGGAAATGTACCTCTTAAGGTATGAAGGAATTTTAGCATACTTCTTTATAAAACACAGTACCTGATACATCCAGCATGGAACTTTTATTTATTTTTATCTTTTTTTTAAGAGAGAGGGACAGTGAGAGAGACAGAGAAACAGCCTTATTTAGTTTTTCACATGGCCTTAGCAGCTCTAACATAGCACTTAGTTGTGTACGTGGTGCTGGGGTTTGAACCCGGGTCCTCGAGCAAACTGCTGAGCCACTGCTCCAGCCCCTCAGCATGGAACTTTTATATAGGACATTTTGCTAAATTAAGTGAGCAGTGATATAATAGGATTTACTGGGATAGGTGAAAGGTTTAGTACTTTGGGTCTAATATCATGTACTTAATTTGAATCCTACCTCCACAGATTATTAACTGGTTGACTTAAGAATGTTGTTTATCCTGTTTTCTTCATGTGGGGATAATAGTATCAATTTTGTTAGACAGCTGTGAAGGTAAAATGAAGGTACAAGGTCTGACATGTAGTAAACTCTCGGTAAAAGGTGGTTATTAGTAAACATCAAATTTTATTACCACTATCTTTAAGAAAATTTAAATAAATAAATTAAATATATTAGTGTCCTGTGACATGCATTAGAAGTAGCCACATGTTTGCTGTGATAAGCAAGAATTCAGGAGACATGTTGAAGTCCTGAACTTTGCTAACTAGTGTGTGACTTGGGCAAGTCATAAATATTTGGGTTTTTTAGTCATTTTCCATTTCTACTTGTCATGGGTTATAAATCACAGACTGATTTGTTATGAAGATATATGAAGCAATATGCATTTTGGAGGTATCCAGGAGCTATTAGTTTGAAAAATACAGTTGTCGGGTTAGTTTTAGTTTAATTTTCATTTTGAAGAAATTAAATTGAAAAATAATGCAATCCTAGTCAGTTTCTTTTACCCCTGTCAGAATTCATATTGAGAGAAATGTAGAAACCGAATTGAAAACATTCTCAGAGTGAGATTTTGTTTGTTTTCTAGGCATTTTGTTCCCAACATCACCTTTGGTCACCCTGTGGTAGAAAGCCTCCGAAAGCAGCTAGGCCAGGACCCTTTCTTTGGTAAGTGGTGTTATGTTATCCGATACTGGATTATGTTTGATAAAAGAAAGGGGAGGGGATGGTTGATCTCTTAGATTCCAGTTCATCCTGTACCCTTCCCCCTTTTTCCCTACCTCTGCTTCCTACCTTGGACTTCATTGGCCTGACTTCAGTAGCAGGCCAAATTCTTTCCTGCCTCAGGGCCTTTGTACTTGCAAATCTCTGCCTAGAAAGCTCTTTGGTTGAGTGCAACATCTTTTTATCCTTTCCTCAGAGAGACATTTCTAAGCACCTGTGATAGATTAACCTTTATCCAGTTAACACTTTGATTTTCTTCTTTGTCCAGTCTGAGATTACTTTAAATAGACTGTAGAGACTGAGGGCAGACATTGAATCCACCTTGTTTACTGTAGTTTTCATAAAGCTTAGCATAGAGACATGATTAGGCCTCAGTATAATTGGTTGAATTTATGAATCATTTGACTCATTGATGGTCTGGAAGCCATTTACTTAATGCAAATTGAAAATTTTTTTTTCTAAACTTATTAATCAACTTATAACAGATGCCCTGGCTTTTTTGTAATTAATGTTGTTCTCATGGCTAGAGAGGTGGACAAAATAAATAGCATTGTTCACTCCCGCTGTACAGTAGCCACAGAGTTCTTTGCTTTTGACTTTCTTGTGTGGATTTTAAAA
This sequence comes from Aplodontia rufa, assembly GCA_004027875.1. NCBI lineage: Eukaryota > Metazoa > Chordata > Mammalia > Rodentia > Aplodontiidae > Aplodontia > Aplodontia rufa. The sequence continues at coordinate 225 of PVKS010030280.1, read as the reverse complement.
ACCTTTTTTTTCCACTGTTTTTTCCTCTTCTATTTTATATAGGTTCCTAGTATCATATCTTGCTACTATGTGTGTTCTATCATCTTTCCTCTTTCCAGTCCTTGCCATCACACATGCCCTCAGCTCGCTCTTCTTTTTAGTTGTTAGCTGGTAAATGTGCTAATTAATCATTGTAGAGTTTGGTCTAAAATAAAGGTGAATGAATTCTGTATACCTACTGTCGCT
>PVKS010030279.1:0-24542 GCA_004027875.1 Aplodontia rufa | reverse complement strand
CTAAATGTCCAATTCCATCATTTACAAGATATGCTTTCCACCTAATTGTGGAACACGGTTCTGCTAAGTTTTCTACCACTATGTAACAAGGATCACCTTCCCTCAAGTTTTCCAGTAACATGTTCCTCATTTCCTTTGAAGCATTCTTTAGCAATGCCTTTAACATTCACATTTCTAGTAACAGTCTATTTAAAATGACTTAAGTATTCTCTAAGGCAGTTTGTATTTTCTCCACCATGCTTCACTACTTCCTCTGAGCCCTTTCGAGTAAAGTATTTTAAAATCTATACTTCTATTAACAATCTATTCAAGAAAATTTGACTTTCTCTGTCTTGCTCATCAAAAGTCTTCCACCTTTGCCTATTCTCAATTCCAAAATTACTTCCACATTTTTAAGTATTTAAGTATTTAGCATTTAAGTATTAGCATCTCATTTCTAGGTACCAAAATCTGCTATATTCTTTTTATTGTATCGTCTTTGCGAATCTGAATTTACTCTATTTACTTTTTTTAAAGAGAGAGAGAGAGTGAAAGTCAGTGTGAGAGAGAGAGAATCAATTTTATTTTAACTTTTCATGTAGCCTTCGTTGCTCCAAAACTTAGTTGTATACATGGTGCTGGAGTTCGAACCTGGGTCCTTGTGCATGCCAGGCAAGCACCATAACCACTGAGCCATAACTCCAGTCCCTCTATTTACTTTTAAAGTAATCACTGGGGGCTGGAACCTGTGGGGGACCCAGGTTTGAACCTCAGGACCACGTACAGAACTAAGTGTCGGAAAAACAATGGCCAGATGAAGAAATAAATAAAATTGATCCTCCTCTCTCTCACTCTCTCCCTATCTTTTAAAAAATAATCACTGGGAAGAAGAGGCTTACTTCTGTCATATTGCTATTTGTTTTCTATATGACTTATATGCTTTTTGTCCCTCATTTCCTATATTATTGTCTTTTGTGTTTGGTTGATACTTTTCTGCATGCTCCATAGCTGTTTACTTTGTGTTTATCATGAGGATTATATTTAACTTAAGTTATGATACTAATTTGATTTTATGCCGATTTAACTTCAATTACATACAAATGTTCTGCTACTTTAATAGCTCTGTTACTAACCATTTCCATTACTGATGTCACTAAATTACATCTTTGTACGTTGTGTGTCCAAAACCATAAACAAATAGCTTTTAATGTGTTATAGTTTCTTAAATTATATAATGCAATTTATTACAAAATGTTGGCTTACAAACTAAAGTTACAGTAGTATTAGGTTTTAGACTCAAATTTTTCTTTTAAATGTATTCTCTTAAATCATGTAGAAACCAAAAATTCCAAGTAGCCCTTGAATATGATAAGTTACATCTTTTTGCTCCTTTCAAGATTCTCTTTGTCTTTGTCACTCAATGGCTTGATTATATTGCACCTTAATTAATTCTACTTGGAGTTTGTTGGATGTTTATAGTCGTGTCTTTCATTAAATTTGGGCAATTTCAGCCCTTTCTTCTCCTTCTAGAACTCTACAATGCCTTGTTAAACTACTAATGGTGTTCCATATAGGTCCCTTAGACTGTGTTCTCTTTTCTTTACTTTTTATTCTTTCTGATCCTCAAACTTGGTAAATTCTTATCTTCAAGTTCACTAATTCTTTCCTCTGTCTACTCAAATCTGCCTTTGAATCCCTCTAGTGAATTACTGATTTCAGTTTTTGTACTTTCTGTTGCCAGACTTTTCTTCTTGGTTTCTTTTTAGGTTTTCTCTCTCTTTATTGCAATTTCTATTTTATTCAGGCATCATTTTCTTGAATTTCTTAACATCTTCCTTTGGTTCTTGGATACCTTTTTGTTTGTTTGTTTCACGTGGTCTTTTAATTGGCTTCATAAAGCCAAAGAAAATTGCATACAAGAATTCCTTATCCACTGCAAATACAACATCATGAAGTATGCATATGTCTTTCAGTAAGAAATGACAATAAAAATAAACATCTTCAAGAACCTCTTTAGCTGGGCTGGAGTGGTGGCTTAGCAGTGGGAGTGCTTGCCTTGCTGCATGAAGACCAGGGTTTGAACCCCAGCACCATATACACAACTAAGTATCAGAGAAGTGAAGGCTAGATGAGAAATTAAATAAAGTTGATTCACTCTTTCTAAAAGAAAGAAAGAATTTCTCCAGAGACATCTGCACATCTGATTTGGGGCACACATAGCACAGATGGGCATGTAGAAGGCAGCTCGTATAGCTGCCCCAGACAGTATCCTATCATGCTACACTTAGAAATGTTACACAGAGTTGAAAAAAGCCACAGCTTGCTCAACTTCTGACAGAGAGAGGATTCAGAGTCCATGTGATCTCAGAGAAGTGATGGTGCACCCCATCATCATCATCATCACTGGATGATCCCACTAAAAAGAGAAACAAAAGAGCAACACAACCAAAAAAAAGTTCAGAACAAAAAGCAAAACCAATAACCAACAACCCACAGAGCAGGGTCAGGGTGTGGCTCAGTGGGAGAGCATTTGCCTTGCATGTGTGAGGCCCTGGGTTCCAATTCCAGCACTGCAAAAATGAAAACCACACAAACCCCTTCAAGTATTTTTTGAAGTGCTTTCAAAATGTTTTTAAAACCTTTAAAAATAGACAGTACTGGGGCTGAAGCGGTGGCCCATTGGTTACATCGCATGCCCGGCATACGCAAGTACAGGAGTTCAAACCCCAGCACTCATGTACACAGCTAAGTGTCTGAGCAACGAAAGCCATGTGAAAAACTCAATAAAAATTGATTCTGTCTCTCTCCTCTTTCTCTCTCTCATTGTCCTTCTCTCTTTAAAAAAATAAAAATAAATAAAAATAGACAGTACTTAAAAGGAAAAGTCTAGGGACTGGAGCAGTGGCTCAGAGGTTACAGTGTTTGCCTGACATGTGCGAGGACCCAGGTTCAAACCCCAGCACCACATACACAACTAAGTATCAGAATAACAAAAACCAGATGAAGAACTAAATAAAATTCTCTCTTTAAGAAAAAAAGAGAAAAGTCTAGTAATAAGGCCATTGTGGGGGTTAGCAGCAGTCAGACTGGGTTGACAAGCTCAGAACTGAAATGGCTACAAAAGCGGGCATTCAAGGAGGTGTGTTCACTACACATTAACGATTCAGCAAAGCTCCCAAAATCTTTATTTTTTTTTTAAAGAAAGAGGGACAATGAGAAAGAGAATCAACTTTATTTAGTTTTTCATGTGGCCTTTGTTGTTCTGACACTTTGTTGTGTATTTGGTGCTGGGGTTTGAACCCACATACTTGCACACATGACAGGCAAACACCGTAACCACTGAGCCACCACTCCAGCCCCCCAAAAGCTTTAAAACACCTATGCATTGGATGAATGATCTTGAGCAGGAAGGATTTTTACTCATTTGTGTGTAGCATAACTGTCATAGCTGTCTCTGTAGAAACCGCCTGGGCTCTGATGCTGACTACTGTGTAGTTTCTGGAGCTCTGGAGCCCCCACTCCGGGACTCAAACCTGCCACCTCTATAGCCTTGGTCCCTCCCCCTTTGAAGAGCTCACATCCCTGGACCCCAGGAAAGAAGCCCCAGCCTACAGCAGAACAACCTTGGTACCCCCTGGATCAGTTGTCAGATGATTTGCCAGCTTGGTCAACTTGGATCTGTTGCCCATCCATGGACTTCCCTTTTATGGCCATCCTTGTGTCCTTGGCATCATTTATGTTCTAAAATGTGACAAACCAAAGCCTCATGATTGCTGGGTCTCCCTATCTTTCACCACTACTACTCTGGAGATCTTTCCATATTTTAAGAAGACCTGCTCCAGTGACTGGCAGTTGATGTCAAAACTGAATCTCTCCACGAAAAGCTTGCTTTCATCTGATGCCATGGTGGCTGTTGAGTCAGGCAGGTCCCTGACATGAGTGGGAAGAGAGCACACCACACCAACTATAGCTTCCTAATGTACGAGTGAGAGGCCTTTAGACATCTTTAAGACAGTTGTTTTAAAGTCTTTCATAGATCCATTGTAATTTTTTTCAGGGATGTTTTCTGTTGGTTTTATTTTTCCTTTGGGTCATACTTTCCTAGGTTGATTTTTTTGTATGCCTTGTGATTTTTTTTGTTGTTGTTGTTGAAAACTGGACATTTGAATCTAATCTAATTATACTTCTTTTCTAACCCTATACCTTTTCCTGAGCATTCACAGTAAGTTTCTTATTTTCCTTATATGTAATTGCTTTTCTTTTCTTTTTTTTTTGTACCAGACCTTTCTATATTTTAAAAATTTTGAGACACGGTCTTGCTAAGGGTCTTACTAAGTTTCTTAGGGCCTCACTAAAATTATTGAGGCTGGCTTTGAACTCACAATCCTCCTGCCTTAGCCTCTCAATCCACTGGGATTATAGGCATGTGCCACTGCACCTGTCATGTGATTGTATTTTAATATCTTAGATTTTAATGCCTGGCTCCCAAAACAGAGAAAGAGAAAAATGAAGGGCAGAAAATGGTGCCAGTACTTTGAGTCCCTCTTTAGCTGAAGGAGGAAAGGCTCATAAAAATGGAAGATGCAACAGAAATGGCCACCTGCCTTTCTGTCTGTACTTCTGGGTTCAAATATAGCTACCGATAATGAGAACACGGATCCCCTATATTTGGAGGTCAGGATCCTTTTTGACTAACCTGGGTTCTACAAGCTGCTCTTGAACACATATGGGATTGTCAACCGTAGAGCAAGGGGTGGAGAATAGGTAGCTGCTATGGTCCTAAGAAATGAAATTAACCAAAATTAGCTACAGTTTACCATCTAAGCCCTCTAGAAGTTCCTGAGTTCCAAAATGCTATATCAGGCAAGTTCTCCTAATGTGGTTGTTATCTAGGTGAGACAAATTCCATGTGCTTCTTACCCTCCCATCTTCCCAGAAACCCATCTGATGTACTTCTTTTCAGGAGCTGAGCTTCTTCCTCAGCCCTTTTTATTTTTATTTTGAGACAGGGTCTCAGTAGGTAGTCCAGGCTAGCCTCAAACTTGTGATCCTCCTGCCTCAGTCTCCCAAGTCATTGGGATTACAGGCATACACTACCACACCTGACTGATGTACTTCTTTCAAAAGCAGATTTTAAGTAGATTATTAAGGAGAAACAATGCATAGTTCTGTGTCTGTGACTTGAGGAAAGGATATAAATATAAAGGTAGGAATACTGGTATGTTAGAGGGGATCATGAGTTGATGAGGACTCATGACTGTTTTATTCTTTGTAGTGAGAATCTAATTTGAGTAATTAGAGGTAAGGAAGATTTCTTAAGAAGAGAAGAGGTCTACAGAAACCTTGAGTGATATAGAGGGCACAGAGTTAATATTTGATTAATTCATAATAGGTTATATAGTATTTGATCCTCTGACTTTAGACCTAATTATCAGTTACCTGACATCTCACAGTTAAATAACTTCCTATCAGATTACTAGTATGTGGCTCTGTCCTAGCTTTGCAATGTGGTCCTGTCATAGTCTCCAAGGTCCACTTACTTACCCTCCCCATGATTCTACAAACTCTGAAAACTCTGTAGAACTCTACTTTTTAGGTTTTGTGTCCATTTTACATTTTCAACCAGTGACTATTCCACATTATTTGTCATTATGAATTGTTCAACAAGTACTTAACCTTTACATGCTTCTTATATTTTCTTTCAGGTTGACAGTAAATGCCCTTGCCCAGAAGCTCAATGCCTATTGGAAGGAAAAGATATCTCAAGAGAATTTTGAGACCTCAACTATAGCCAGGCCAGTAACATAGTAATAACATAGAGAATATGAAGGTATTATGGGTAATGTTCATAGCTCAAGTGGAAGGAACAAGGGTAAAATGTTTTTCACATCAGGAAGTTCAATTCACAAATTAAGAAAGCACAGGTACAAATTTTATCATTTTCTAAACCTCTTAATTCTTGTTTAATACATAGTTTAGATCATAAATGTGTGAAGAGTTTAGTATTATTGGTTTAATAGAAGCAATATAATTTAGTGGAAGATGATAGCCTTTTCTGGACTGAAAGTCTGGATCTGCTTCTTTTTTTTAAGAGAGAGGTACAGTGAGAGAAAGAAAAGAGAGAAGCAATATTTTATTTAGTTTTTCATATGACTTTCATTCCTCTGACACTTTGCTATATATGTGACACTTTGCTGTGGTTTTGGGGTTTGAACTCATGTACTTGTGAATGCAAGGCAAGCACCATAATCGCCGAGCTACTGCTCCAGCCCCCTGGATCTGCTTCTTAATAGTTAGGTGTATTTGGGGATAGTTAGTTCATCTCCCTGAATATATTGAAATAAGTGGCATAATCTTTTTAGTATAGTGCCTGGCATAGAGTAGGTATTCAGACATGTGAGCACACTTTCCTTTCTCTTTATTCCTAGTAAATTGTATTGAGACTGAACTATTAGTATTTCAGAATATAATTAGAAACCCAGGATATTAGGGGAAAAGCAGACTTTATTGAATCTAAGAAGGAATTATACACATAACAGAATGAAATGCCTCCAGAAGTCAGTAGAGGAACATGATATAGAGGACAGACTGTATAATAATGCATACAGCTTCGTTACAATTAAGACAAAGATTAGCATGTTAAAAGTTTTTTTTAGAAAATCAGGCATGGGGCTGGAGTGGTGGCTCAGCGGTTAAGGCACTTGCCTGGGATGTGGAAGGACCCGAGTTCACATACAGAACTAAGTGTTGGAAGATCAAAGGCCAGTTGAAAACTAAATAAAGTTGTTTCTCTCTCTCTCTCTCTCTCTCTCTCTCTCTCTCTCTCCCTTTCTCTTAAAAAAGAAAAGAAAGCCAGGCATGGTGGCACATGCCTATGACCCCAGCAACTCAGAAGGCTGAGGCAAGAGGATTGCAAGTTCGAGGCCAGCCTCAGCAACTGAGTGAGGCCCTAAGCAACTTAGCAAGACCCTGTCAAAATAAATAATAAAAAGGGTTTGGGATGTGGCTCAATAAAGTAGCCCTTGGTTCAATTTCTGGTACCAGAAAAAAATTTCATTTAGAGGGAGGTACCTATGGTTTTTTTTAAATGAAAGCCACCAGATAAATGTATGATATAAAAATATGTTACAAATGAAGCATATGGCTATATGTGTGTTTCCTTCCACCTTATTCTGAATATCTGTGTCCATCTTATATGGTTTTCAAAGAAATGCAAATTAAGGTGAGATGCCTTTTGCCTTTCATATTAGCAATGATTAATGCAGTGAAGTACAGTTATTTATGTACTGCTAGAGAATGTATATGCTGGAGACAGAATTGTAATAATGATAATTATTTATTGAATACATATAAGCGTTGCATTGTTCTAAATTCCTTTTTTTAAAAAAAGAACTGGGGATTGAACCCATGGGCACTCTACAACTGAACTACACCCCCCAGCCCTTTTCTTTTTTTGAGACAAGGTCTCTCTTAAGTTGCTAATGTTTGCCTATAACTTGTGATCCTCCTGTCTCAACCTCCTGAATTGCTGGGATTATAGGCATGTGCCAATGTTCCCAGCAGTTCTGAGTTCTTTACATATAGTAATTTATTTGATCATTGCAACTCTAAGCTAGATATTTTATTTCTTTATAGATGTAGAGACTGATACACTGAGGGCCTAAGCAACTTGCCTGAGCTTAGACAAGTAAAAAGTGTTAGACCTCTAAACCTAAGTTTTTAGCCACCACACTGTTCTGTAGGAATACAGAAAGGGAATATAGTACAGCTTCTTCAAGTTCCTGTTTAATGCAAGCATGAACTAAAAGCCTCTCCTACCTGCCTGGATTGAAGGATCTACCGTGGTCTGCATATAACCCAAAAGAGAGAGTTACTACCTCTAAGTGTGCTGAAAGAAAAATATTGGCATCTTTCCACAACAGATTGTTCTGTAGATATGCAATAAGCTGATATGACTTTCTCTTTTCCCTCACCCCAACCACTACTGCTGAAATATTTTGCTGGCTTTAAATAAATCAGTGGCTGTGTAAAAATATATAGACACCAGAGGTCAGACCTGAGCTTAGAGCTTAAGGTTTGCAAGTCTGGAACATCCTGGAGCTAAAGAGATAGGAAGCTCTAGGTCCAAAAATGTGTTCAAGCTGTGTTAAAACAGTTTTTAAAAAGAAGAGGACATTGTATTTGAATGATAGAATTATGAGTGTTTTTTTATTTTCTTCTTTATGTTTTTCTGTATTTGCTGGTTCTTCCATAATGAGCTTTTATATTACTTTTATAACTAGAAAAGGCATGATTTAACTAATAAGAAAATTACTGAACCAAGGCTTAAAAGAAGCACACCATGAAATATCTAGTATAAGAGTAGTGAAAATGCTAGTGGTGAAATGTAAAATACTAGTGGTGAAATGGGCCCAAGGTGACCCTCTCCCTTCTTTCTGTCTTTTCTCTAGCCTTCCCTTTTTTTCACTCCAACCCATCCTTCATACCCTAGGTATTGACTACTTCTATCATACATGGGCCACCTCTTTCACAGAGAACCAAATTATCTTTGGGGTATTAGTGACTGGGTAACATTTCCAGTGGCAGATGGGAGTGGGTGTATATCTCAAGAGTTAAACTCTGAAAGACTTTATCTTAATTTAACCCAGTTGTTGATCTGGAGCCACCATTTCTACTTAGGAAATTTAATCAATGTAAGATTAACTTTGGGAATATCAGCCTAATAAAGTTTGGATTGAAGCATTATAAAGAAAGGTTTTTTCTTAAAGGAAAAACAGGGATGGAGACTATCTGCAGGTAAATGAGCAAGATGTTTTGGTGACAATGCTTCAGGGACTCTCATAAGTATATTTTAAGTCTGTTATGTAGTTGGATAGAAGCAAATAAAATGATTCTATGGGTTTTATTTCTTGTTAGTAATGTAGCACACACATATACACATATTTTTTCCTTTTCCAAATTAATAAATTTTAAAGTTAAAATTATCCTATTATTAGCTTAGAATAAAATTTTCCAGGATAAATGTTATTGATGTCTATAAATAATGGTAGTGTTATCTATGAAATTCAAAATAAATGAATTTGAGACATCTAAACTATAACATTTCTAACATTTCATGTATAAAATCAGTTTTTTTAACTTTTTGGTTATGCATTTATAATGCAAGACAAAGCACAGAGCTAGGATATACACACTCACACTTTTATTTTCCACCGTTCAGGAAGATTCCTGACCAGACATGGGTACAGTGTGATGAATGTCTTAAATGGAGGAAGCTTCCTGGCAAGGTGGATCCATCTACATTACCTGCAAGATGGTTTTGTTACTATAATTCCCACCCAAAATACAGGTAAGATTCCAGGACTCAGTATTATGCCTGAGACAACTCCCAATTTGTCTTTACATTCTAAATTACTTCATCTCAATCTACACTCTTCAGCCTGGCATTCAAGTCCCTATGCTAACTTGTCCTACTTTACCTATCCAGTATTATTTTTCATTATATCTTAACACAAACCCTGTATGTTGGCCAGGCTTGTGACTTCACTATTCCCTATTACCTACAGGTGCTATGCTTGCTATCTCTTCCACGATGGTGTTTCTTTTGCTTGCAGTGTCCTTCTGCATTCTTCTATCTGCCTATCAATCATATCCGTGTCTTCTGGGCACTTTTCCTGTTGACAGTAGTTTATAGTGCTTTTACTGTAACTTCCTGCAAGTTTTGATTCTTAACATTTGTTCACATACTGTTTTGTATTTTGGGGGTGTTTTAATATGTATATGCTTTTGTTCTTCAAGAGATTTTAAATTCTTGAAGTATAAGGTATTTACATTCCAGGTTGAGCTGATTATTTTTTTTAAATATGCTTCTATCAGGATTCAGTGTTAACAGTACCTATTGTACATTCAATGCTATTTGAATTGTTTACATGCTTGTCTTCCTAATATACTATATGTACCTTTCAGCAGCCAACTTCTAAATATTGCCTGGCATAGCCATGTGTGTGCTTCAATTTAACAACTTTTTTATTTGACTCAGTAGTCACATATATCAGTAATAAGTCAGTTTGCTTCAATCCAGTTGTGATTTTCTTAAGATTCTTCTTTGCAGGGTAAATGCTGATAGAAAAAATATTCTACAACAGAGTATGCTCTTTAGGGAAAAATGTCTAAAATGGAGGAAATTAAGTAAATGAAGCCTAATAGTCTCCAGATGTGCCTAACCACATCTTTTTTATGGAGAATAAATGAGATCATGTGATTAGAATTTGCGATTGAGTGCTTAGAAGCTTCATATTTTAATATTTTATTTTTTATCTGTTTGTAGTCCAGGATACAGCCTTCCAGGCCACTTTATTTATTCCCTTATAAAACTGATGTACCATCATTTCTAATTGTTATTAAGTTTTGTTTGTTTTTAGGATTGTTTTTGATCATTGAATAAATTTTCAGTATCTTTTCAGTTTTACTCACAAAATTTTTTTCCTCATGCTTTACATGTAGCAAGATTTTGTACTTTGAGTGGGATCTGAACTCTAAACATTAGAGGATTGTTAAACTGCCTGTCAGAGTAGTAAGGAAAGTAAAGGGTAAAAGTGAAGAACACATTTTGCTTCCAAAAGATGATTTATTCTCTGTTCTGCAGGAGATGCTCTGTTCCAGAGGAACAAGAACTCATTGATGAAGACTTATACTTGAGCAAAACTAAGAAACAGTTGAGTATGCATGAAGTGGTCCTCTGTATCATAAAGTAGAAGAGACTTGCTCTTTGTAGTAAGAAAGGAAGTTTGTTGTTGTTGTTTTGTTTTGTTTTTTGATGCCAGGAATTGAACCCAGGGGTGCTTAACCACTGAGCCACATCACCTGTCCTTTTTATTCTAAGTTGCTTACGGTCTCACTAAATTGATAAGTCTGGCATTGAATTTGGGATCCTTCTGCCTTAGCCATCTGAGTCACTAGGATTATAGGCATATGCCACCATGCCCAGCAAGACAGAGAGTTTTAAGAAGGAGAACTTAGGGTGTTCTTAGTGATTTTCTTCCTTCACTCTCTATTCTACCAGTTCTTTATTCTTTCTTACCATCTCCTGAATGTCTTAACTTATAATTATCTTTAGAGTCTTTTTCTCTCGGAGAGGGGATAGCATTTGAAAACTTTCTTCAGTAGCATAATTCAGGAAGGTACCCTTAGTTACTCAATGAAGCTCATATTATTTCTAACTTGAAACTAACATTACAACCTAAATCTATAATTGGTAATCCATTTCCAACTGAGGCATTTCGTGAGTGAACTAAAATAGCACTTTTATCTTCTAGAGATCAAACTGCTGAGAAGAAGAAGATACCTATGGAAAATGAGAACCACCAGGTAAGAGATAATCCATCACCTTCCTTTTCTCACACACAATTTTACCCAACAGAATATATACGTTGAAGAAAGCAGTGATCTTGTAATCTACATAGAAATAAACTTTTCTTCTTGTGGTCTTTTCTTTTCATTGGATCTTTGGGTTTTTTGTTGATCTGCTGTTACTGATGCTCAGACCACCTAAAATGGAAGAATCAAATCATTTATTTCCCCGATTTCAATTCACTACTGACTCTGAACAACACTCACTTTTGGTGTCACAGAATATTCAGGGATGTGTCCCATCTTCCTACAGGCTGCTCCTGTTGAGTGTCTGGTTTTCCTGTCTCCTTTCTTCCAGGATTCAGGGATGATTCCTTCTTCCTCCTTCCTCTTGGGAAGAAAGGGTGGTTCTTTGTGCCTCTGCCCAATCCCTGCTTTCAGGCTGGCTGGCTTTATAAAGACTCTGCTGTTTTGAATTTTCAGGAGCACTGTCTCTCGGACATGATTGCCCAGCTCCGGACGCTGAAGGGTGCAATAAGGTTGGCCGTCCTTTTAGGGACACTCCTCTCCTGACAGCCACCATAGCACCCATATATCTTCCCCACCCAACCTTGCCATTCTGCATGATTTCCCTCTTGACCCTATTTCCCAGAGAGATTTGCTAGTCGCATGTTAGATTCACCTTCTACCCACTCAATCAGGGTAGGTCAGACTGGTGAGGATAGAGACAATTTAAGATGAATTATTCTTCTGATATCCTTCCAAAACTAGGAATTTGAGTAATCAGGTTGCATATCTTAATGTCTTGACTTAATAGTCTGATATAGAGATCAGGAGATTTTCTAGGACTGCTCTTTCCTCATTCAGTTTACCTCCCCTTTATATTCCTTTACCTTAATCATTCATACTATCTTCATAAGCTGGCTCTCCCACAAGATCCCAAATGCATGTATCTGTGTGAGTGCACTGTGAATATATGTTAGTCTCTTGCATGCATTTCTCCCAAACCAGCACAGACACTTGCTGCAATGCTTTTTCCCTCCACTCCTATTCTCATCACAGATATCAGAAGAATGAAAACCCAGCCTTCAACTGGGTCACAAGATAGAAACAGACAGTGATTGGGGGCCTTGGTTTATGTTATGGGTAGGATAGCTCTAGGAGCCAATAAGTAAGTTGGGGGAGGTCTGTTGGTGTCTAGCTGATAAGGTTAATAACTGAATTGCCTGGGTTCATTGTTCTAGTGTACATTTTTGCGCGCGCACTATTTGTTTGTGTAGGAAACAGTTACTTTTTATTTGGCCAAGCATTCTTTCCTAGCATCAGAAGGATTGACTCATCCTTTAGTGTTTGGTTTTAATTTGGGATTTTTATGAATCATTTCTTTCTTTGCTAGGCATTTAATAATCCACCAAAGATTCCTACTGTTCAAGATATGGCTGGACTGAATGATAAGACAATTGGATATGAGAAAATTGATAGCCCTACTCTGCTTCCATCTGTTGGAGAAGAAAACAGATCACCTTCTCTTCAACTTAAGCCTCTGGATTCCAGTGTTTTTCAGTTTTCCAGGTGACTAAAATACACACTGTATTATCAATAGTGAGCCTCAGGGTCTGTTTTCCTGTATGAAGTTGGTATGTCTTATTGTGTTTATATTTTTCCTCAAGTTTTATATTGAATTAACAAGAAGAAATATAATTTTGGGTAAATAGAAGTGTGTGTTGTATACACCCCCAATTTTTCCACCTTATAACTGCCATGTCAATTCTACATATTTTCAGGGTGATCATTTTTTTCAGAATCTGTCTTATTTTATGTTCTAGGAGTTTATAGTTTTATGTTTTACACTTAGGTCTATGAAACTGATAGATTTATATGCCTGCCTGAGTATATTTGGGCTTCTCATGGGTCAAGGTGATCATTTGCTGATGCTTTTTTTTAAAGAGTTTTTTTTTCTTTTTTTTTAAACAGAGGGACAATGAAAGAGAGAGAATCAATTTTATTTAGTGTTTTCATATGACTTTTGTTGCTCCAACACTTCGTTGTATATGTGGTGCTGGGGTTTGAACTCAGGTCCTTGTACATGCCAGGCAAGCGCTGTAACCGCTGAGCCAGTGCTCCAGCCCTGCTGATGCTTTTTATGTATTATATATTGATATTATGTTGGGAATCATGCAAATGAAATATGAACATTATAATTCTTTGAAATGCATAAAGTGCTACATAAATAAGATGATATTACATAGTTAAATCTTGTTTGTTTCCTTAAGTTTATGGATACTGAAGTCCTTCCAGGCTTCATTAGTAAAAGTTTAGTCTTGGGCCTTACTTGTTCATCTTTAAGTACATTATCAATGTTATTTCATTAGTTTTTATAATGAGAAGGAGCATAAATATACCAGGAGTATTAGAAACACTAAAAGATATGACTGCCCCCATACTGTCACAAAAATGAACTCAGTACTCCTAATTATGACTCTGCTTTCTTCTCTCTACTGTGCCTCTCACTCTGGCAGAGCAATAGGGCAGGCACCGAATTACTCTCTAATGGTAGAAACTTCTGTAGTCATCAGTAATATGACTTTTTTATATAGTGGATGTGAACTTGTTGGTGATGTTTTTCAGTTCAGGTATGTTTTGACATATTGAATAGAGGCAATATAATATATAGTAGGATAAAATGAATTCTAATTTGGGTTCTTCCCTCCAGTGTTACTGATTCTTTCCCTATTCATTGATTCTTGGGTAGGTCTTTCAGCCTCTGATCTAGATGAAAAAAAATATGTAAAGGTTTACAGGTGTGCAAGTCCCCCTATCCAATGATTCTTCTGCAGTTAAATCCTGTAGATAATGGAGGAACCTCAAGACCCCCTTAACATGGGCATACCATCTCAAGAGAAAATTAGCTTTTAGGAACAAAACTAATAATACACTTTTTTCATTTATGGGTTATGTACTTTATTTGGAGTACTTTATGGACATCAGTATTTAAAAATAATAAAACTCTTGGGCTGGGGGTGTAGCTCTGGGGTAGAGCACTTGCCTAGCATATGCAAAGCCCTGAGTTTGATATCCAGAATCACAAAAACAAACAACAATAATAAAAACAATGACAGTAATGAAACTAAAAGAGTTCAGTGAGAATTTGTATGAAAACATCCGAACAGTGCCTTAGGAATATAGTAGATGCTCAATAAGTAATGGTTAAATATGAGTGATGCTGAAGGAGCAATTTCTTTTCTTTTTTTAACATTTTTTTCTTAAGAAAGAAGGACAGTGAGAGAGAGAGAGAGAGAGAGAGAGAGAGAATCAATTTTTATTGAGTTTTTCACATGGCTTTCGTTGCTCTGACACTCAGCTGTGTACGTGGGTGCTGGGGTTTGAACCCATGTACCTGCGCATGCTGGGCAAGCGCCATAACCACCAAGCCACAGCTCCAGCCCCATGAAGGAGCAATTTCTAAGATTGAATTTTATAGGAAGGAGATAATGAATATAGTTCAGCTTTAGTTTCAGAATCTAACTCTGCCCTATTCCCATATACTTTTCAACTCCCATTGTAGGTTTGAAGGGTTACACAGTAAATACTATGTGTTTTTGAAGTACATTTTTATATCTCCATCTTGGTCTTCTGGAGATACCCATATTATTGCTTTTGAATCCTTTCCTTACTATGTCCACTTTCCCTCCCCTCTCCCTAGTTATTTCTTTTGTAACTCTAGCAGGTTTTGTAACTTCAAAAGATTACAAATGCAAATTTGCATTGCTATCATGGATTTTATTTTTTTTAACAAACTGTTTTCCTTGTGTTTTGTACAAAAGGGGGGTGGGAGGCAGTGTGCAGGGGTAGGTGGCATCCACATGCCTAAAAGTGGGTGGTGACGCGGTCTGTCTCCAGCAGGTCATCCAGGATGATATGGGGGGAGGGGGACTGTATCATGGATTTTACGAGTGTGTAGTACTATAATATATCCATTGGGTGGCATACTTAATCAATCTTTTTTTTCTTTTTAAGAGAGGGTCAGTGAGAGAGAGAAAGAAAGAATCAATTTTATTTAGTTTGTCATTTAGTTTTTGTTGCTGTGACACTTCGTTGTGTACATGGTCCTGGGGTTTAAACTCACATCCTCAACTTACCACTCAACTTACCAGGCATGTGCCGTAATCACCTAGCCACCGCTCAAGCCATTAATCAGTCTCTATTGAGATTTTTGTATGAGCCTTTATGGAATGCTATATATATATGTATATTTATTTTTTGCTATGAAGGACAGGTAAAGTACTTTGACCATATGTAATTTTATTGAGAATAATATTCTTTTAAGAAAAAGAAATCCGTGAGACCTGTTGCTGCTAATATCTATGTTATATAAGGTTCTTTAATGTTAATAATTGTGTCATTTCAAGCTACATGTATAGAGCAATTCAAATTGACTGGGGAGCCAGGCACAGGGTCATGAGCCAACTGTCCCAGCTGCTCAGCAGACTGAGGCAGAAAAATTGCTTGAGCCTGGAGTTCAAGATGCCCAGACAACATAGGGAGAACCTGTCTCAAAAAAAAAAAAAGACAGAAATTGAGGAGAATCTGTCATTTTAGGGGGGAAATGGAAATGCTCATGAGTTTAAAAAAATACACAGGGTTTTTGATATAACAGTGATAATGGAATAACAGGTTTAATCATGAGTTCCAAAGAGGGGCTGGAGCGGTGGCTCAGCAATTAAAGTGCTTGCCTGGCATTCGTGAGTACACAGGTTTAAACCCCAGCAGCACATGCACAACAAATTGTCCGAGCAACGAAAGCCATATGAAAATTGATTCTGTCTTTCCCTCTCTTTTACTGTTCCTCTCTCTTTATTAAAAAAAAAGAGAAATTGTAATTGGATAGGTTAGCAGGGTTTCTAGAGGTGTCATTGTAAATAACTTTATGAATCTCAAAAATCTAACGAGGAAGAGAGGATCTGCAATACAGAATAGATTTAGCCAGTGTGCAAGCCAGAATAACCTTTTGAGGATGATAGTTTATTTTTTAAGAGAGAAGGATAATGAGAGAGAGAGAGTCAATTTTATTTAGTTTTTCATGTGGCTTTCATTGCTCCAACACTTCTACTTCATTGTGTGCATGGTGCTGGGGTTTGGACCAGTATACTTGTGCTTCCCAGGCAAGCGCTGTAACCGCCGAGCCACCGCTCCAGCCCCAACAGTTTATTTTTGTTCAAGGAATTAACCCCTTCCTATTCATTCATTCTATCTATATTTGAGTTCTATCTCTATGAAAGGAATTATTCTAGGGTAATGATGGATCTAAGATGAAGGAGATAACTAGTAGTAAGTTTTATAAGTAAATATTCCTAATATATGCTAGTTTCCTTATGAATGATACAAACTAAGGTGTAAAATAACTTTTGTCCTTATGCTTATATACAAAGGCAATAATTAATGGCTGTAACTTATTTTGTC
The DNA here is from genome assembly GCA_004027875.1 of Aplodontia rufa. Classification (NCBI taxonomy): domain Eukaryota; kingdom Metazoa; phylum Chordata; class Mammalia; order Rodentia; family Aplodontiidae; genus Aplodontia; species Aplodontia rufa. Next base: position 7,754 of record PVKS010030279.1, on the reverse strand, counting down.
ATTTTGGGTAAGCTATGTCAAAAGTTAATTTAGTTCATGTTTTTAAAGAATAACCAAAACTTAATTCTTATTTTTAAAGGATAACAAAAAAAATCTAAATTACACTGTAATGGTGGAGAAAGAGGAGGAGAGACAGTCTAATGTATTTAAAGAAATGTTTGAAAAAATAGCAAGGGATAAAAATCCAAGAACAGTTTTTCAAATGAGTAAGATTGATTCAAAGGCCATATAAAAATATGATCTGGGAGAACAATTTCTAGAATGGAGAAGTGGGGAGCACAATGGATTCTTTCACCAACAAATAGCCTTTTAACTTGTAAAAAATTATTTTAAAAATCTAGAGTTCCTGGAAATTGTTCCAGGGGTATACAGCAAATAGAGAAATATTAATTCAAGAAAATCTACTAAATCTCAGGAAGAACAGCAAGAGTCAATGGCATTTGAACCACGACCTGCTCCCACCCCCAACCCCTTCAAGCCCAGCTTTATGGAAACTACTCAAGGGAGCTTTAATCCAGGTGGGTGTGATATAAAAGAAGGGGGCTCCCTCTTCCTTTAGAAGGTGGACTTGAAATCAGTCCCTGAGCTGTATACAGATCAAATAAGCTCACTGGCATAGGGGCTTAAGTACTACCTAGGTTGAACCACTGGTTAAAACAGTACTCTGACCCAAAGACAACTTATAGGAAGCAAAGCTTAAAAACAATCACACTTCCCTGGAAATCTGAAAGACTATATATGCTCAAGGTTATACTCTGTCAGGAGTGATTGAACAGGGAAAATCTAAACTAGTAGTATCTGGGTGAATATGGTGTAGAAACATAAACTCAATGAATTTTGATAGCAGGTGCCAGGGCACACACATATTCAATAGCAAAGGGTAAAAATCTAACTGGCCATGGGGGCATAACAACAGCCTTTGATCGAAAGTGGCCTGTGCAGAGTCAGGGATGAACTCTAGGTTGCTAGGTAAAATAATAAGATCAAGGAAAAAGATATGAACAAGGATATCAGAGGTTTCATACTGAAAGGAAAATATACTTCATGGAGTCAGTTAACTATATCACCAAATTAGAAGCCAGGCAAATAGCAACAGTGGCAGTCCCCATGGGAGGGGGGATCAGAGTCCAGAATTGCTTTGTCATATTTTCTAAAATGTCCAAATATCAACAAAATTTATGAATCATGCAAAGAAACAGGAAAGTATGGCCTAAACAGGGGAGGAAAAACAGGCAATAGAAACTGCTCTTGAAGAGACCCAGATATTGAATTTAGCAGACAAACACTTCAAAGCAGCCATTAAAATGTGTTCAGAGAACTAAGGGAGACCATGTCTAAGCAATTAAAGAAGGTATGATGGCAGTGTCTCATCAAATACATAATATCAGTAAAGGGACAAATTATTTTTAAAAGAACCATATGGGAATACTGGACATGAAAGTACAATAACTGAAATGAAAATTTTTCCAAAGTACATTGAGTAGGAAGAAGATAGAATCAGCACATTTAGAGAGATCAATTATAAACTACACCATCTAAAGAACAAAGAGAAGAAAAAAAAGAACAAAGAGAAGAAAAATGAAGAGAATCTCAGAGAAATGTTCACCAACAATGCATAATAGTACAAGGAGAAGAGAGAGAAAGAGGTGGGAAAATATTCCAAAAATGGCTGAAAACTTCCATATTTTATGAAAACCATTAACCTACACTTCCAAGTTCAGTAAACTTGAAACAGGATAAATGCAAAGAGATTCACAACCAGACATCATAGTGAGAATATTGAAAGTCAAAGGCAAAATGAAAACCTCTAAAGCAAAAAGTTGAAAGGGTTCATCATGTATAAGAGTTTAACAACTGACTTCTCATCAGAAATGATGGAGACCAGAAAGCAGTGATTTACTACTATAATTTGGATATGGTTCATCCCCACCTAAACTTATGTTGATATTTAATTGCCAGTATGGCAGTATTGAGAGGTGATGGGGGCCTTTAAGTGATAGTTGGGGCCATGAGGGCTCTGCCCCTCATGAAGTTATTAATATACTTCCTGTGAGAATGGAGTAGTTGCCTTCAGAGTAGATTATTAGAAAGTGAATTCAGCTTCCTCAGCTTTTTCTTGCTTTCTCTCTTACCCATGTGATCTCTTTGCTCTTGCCTGCTTACTCTTCTACTTTCTACCATGAGACCCTCATGAGAATCCAGCCAGATGTGGATTTTCTTTAAATATGCAAATATGCCGTCTATAGGAAATACACTTTAGATTTAAAAATACAGATAGGTGGAAAGTAAAAGGATAGAAAAAGCTGTACCATGTGAAGGCAACTATTAGCTGGACTAGTTATACTAAGATCAGACACATTGTGCTTTAAGCTGGCCACAGTGGTACATACCTTCAATTCCAGAAACTCAGGAGGTTTAGACAATAAGATCACAAGTTCAAGGCCAGCCTGGGCAACTTGGTGAGATGCTGTCTCAAAATAAAAAATAAAAAGGACTGAGGATGTAGTTCTCTGATAAAGCATCTCTAAGTTCACTCCCCAGTACCAAAAAAGTGGAAATCACCTAAAAGTTTTTCAACTGATGAATGGATAAACAATGTAATGTCAATCATCCATACAAATAATTGTAATAGGCAGCTTTTTGTTATTATAAATGCCTGAGGCTGGGTAACTTTATAAAGAAAATAGACTTATTTAACTTGGTTTTTCAGTTCTGGAGACTGCAAGTTCAAACAATACGACATCCGTGCTGGTAAAATCCATCTTTCTGGCAGAGTCCTAAGGTGGTGCAGGCCCTCACATGGCAAGACACTGGGAGTGCCCATGTCTGTCTACATCTTTATCTTCTGATCTCTGTCTCTCTTATATAGCCACTTGTATTCAGTCCTGGGGGCTTGGACCTAATTACCTTGTCTAATCCTAATCAGCTCGCCAAAATTCAACCTCTAAACACCATAGTTGAATTACATTTCCACCCTCTTAGTATCTCACAATGGGGATTAAATTTCAGCACATGAACCTTTAGGAGACCCACTCAAACCATATCCAAACCATAGGAGCAATGAAAAATTGATACATGCTGCAACATGGATGAACCTTGAACACACTGAGTGATAAAAGACAGTTACAAAAGATCCCAAAAGAGGCTGGGCATGTAGCTCAGTGAGAATGCCTGCCAAACATGTGCATGGACCTGGGTTTGAACCCCAGCATCACTCACACACATAGACACACACATGCACACACATGCATGATTTTATTTCTATGAAATGCCTAGAATAGGTTTGCCTATTCCACATATGTGGAGACAAATTAGATTAGTGGTAGCCTAGCGGTATGCGGAGGTATGGGGAGTAGTGGCTAATGTGTAGGAGGTTTCTATTGGGATGATGTAAATTTTCTAAACTTAGATTGTGTGATGGTTATAAAACTCTGAATATATGAAAGCCATTGAATTGTACACTTTAAATGGGTGGATTTATGGCCTTTATATCTCAATAAAAATGTTTAAAATGTTTCATCTTATGTGTACAGAGTATATATGCACTATAAAGGAGCCATATTTTTGGTCCTTATTCTTGACTATCATAGTACCTTATGCATAGTAGCAAATGTGGAATAGGTGAATTAAAAAAGTATCCTTATTTGAATTTAGCATCTCTGTTTTGGTTAGTGAAATACTAAAGTGATAGTGGTCAAATATAGAAACCTCTCAGAAAACACTTTAATGGAGCAGAAACATGTATTTTTGTCAGAAAATGTAAAATATTTAAAAGAGTAAATAACTCAAAATGTATATATAAAGTGATATTGGTGAAAAATGATAAAATAGGAAAGAAAATGAGAAGAAACTACATAGTTGGGCAAGAATTCCTAGGATATAAAACCCCTAATTAATCTTTACTAAATGAGTGAATGTAAGTCTGGTATGAGAATCAATTCTTAGAAGAGCCAGACTTTCCAGAGAAGTATAAAAGCAAAAGTAAAATCCATTTATTTTTCTCTCATTTTTGGTGGCCACTTACATGTTTGTTCCCTCATCTGTGTCCAGTATGGCTCATTAATTTTCCTTATGTCAAGGATATTATACTTTTGTATTTTAATAGGGTGTCTAGTGTGCACACACACATACACACACACACCCCTATGTTATACAGTGAAACATGTTATAAGAGAGTGCCAAAATTTTTAATAGAAATTTAGAAGTAGCATTTGAGCTGCATTTAGACTTGGAGTGTTAGGAAGGACAAGGGCGTTTTTGTCAAAAGGAACAGCATAAGAAATCATAGGCTTCCATTTTGGCTGGTGTTTGTAAAGCGGGTAATGAGATATGAAGTTGTGTCCCAACTTCATATGTCCCAGCTTTGCTCCTTACTAGCTATCTTGAGAAAGATTCTTACTTTCTTCCTATACATCTTCTTAAAAAGCGAGTGAGGGGCTGGAGCAGTTGCTCAGTGCTTATGGCACTTACCTGGCATGTGCAAGTACACAAGTCCGAAACCCAGCACCACATACACAATGAAGTCTTAGAGCAATGAAGGCCACATGAAAAACTAAATAAATTTTGCCTCTCTCTCTCCCTCATTCACTGTCCCCTCTTTCTTTAAGAAAAAAAAAAGTAATTGAGATAATAATGGTACTTACTGCAAGGTTATTGGAACAACTAGACAAGGCATTACATGTTGAACAGTTATCACACTGTGTGAACCATATTAAGTGATGAATAATGTTTCCTATAATTTGTCACAGAAGCATGAATGCCATGGTAAGACATTTGAGGCACGAATAAGAGTTTTAAGTAGAGGAGTAACATGCTTTAGGAAGATTAACATGGTAGTAGGTGGTCTGGAGGTAAGAGAAGGGGAAACTAGAGACCAGAGGAAGCCATTGCAATAGTCCAGGAGAGGCAATGAGAGCTTGACAGTATATAAGTCACTATAAAGTTTCATGAAATTTACAGTGTGGTTGTAGTACACCGATATGAAGCAGGAGGAGCAGGTTTCAAAGTAAAAAGGGAGAAGTCAGTTTTATGCATACAAAATACCTGTGGAACCCTAGGGGTAAAAAAAAGTGTTAGGCATTTGGAAATCCAATACTAGATGTCAAAGTTTGGGAGAATATGCCCAGAGGTTATATGGGATTACTAAGAAGAAGGAATATAGGGGTCAAAAGAGACAATAGTTAAGGATGGAACCCTTAAAAGTGGAAAACTGAAGATAAGGCAAATAATATGACTTTTATTGCCTTTCATAAAACTTAGTTGATGCTATCTACTATTATATATGCCTTTCCTTCATTTCTGCCAACTGACTATTTTACTGTGTTCCTCAGTACCAGAGCTAAGTGGACAATTTCTAGTACCCCTTATACATTTTTAAATATGCCTGCATTTGTTCTTATATTGCCCCTAAATCCTTTTGCTCTTCCCTTAAGGCTAACGCAAGGTTTGTTGAGATGGCAGGCCAGTTTTTATTTTTGAACAACATGCAGGGCATTGTAAGAAGCTGAGGTTTGAGATTTCTTACAGATGTTCTCAGAAATTGCAGATGTGTGGGCAACCTTGAAGTACTATGATGTGGCAACAATATGCCTGGTGCTTTCTCATTGGAAGTTTGAAAGTTGATTTTTACCTTGAAATTTTTGGTTACTAGAGAGAGGTGTTCCTGTCCTGCTGCATAATATAAAACTGCCTGTGGATTTCTCTGGTGCCAGTTGTTTTGCTTCAACTGTTAGTGCTTATAGCAACCAACATGGAAGGTGATTTGAGGTCATCATCCTGGGCTTCTCTGAAGAACTGAGGGAGTGCCTGTTTGTGCTTGACCAAGGGAAGTTCTTTGTCACAATGGTGAAATGACTTGAATTGGATAATTCACTTTCTTTATTTCTGACTAGTGCCTTGTATTTTAATTAACTTTTACAAGTGAATAATGGGCAATAGGCTCAGTCCATTTGGCTAGCAAAATAGTTATATGGTGTTTGACTGCAATATAAAAATTGTGCATAAGTCTTTGATACTGGAAGGTTTTGTGGCACTTTAAAATTAACAAACTGGTTTTATTCTCTGTATACACCTTTTTATGACCATTTTATTCCATTCTTGTTTTAGGGAATTTTGTGCGTATATGTTTCTTTTGTCTACCTTTACTAGCATTTAACAAATATCTAAATCAGCCTGGTTTCAAGTCAATTTTTAGAAATTTTACCAAGGTCAACCTAGTCCTGTTTTATCCAGATGATGACCTTTTAAACCTTTCAACTTCACCTCTCCCTTAACACCAGTTACTAACTCAGCCATTTGCATGAATGAAGGTTTTGAGGCTTGGAGGTAAAGTTGCTATAGTAGTCTATTTTTTGTTATCGTAATGAAATACATAAAGCTGGGTAACTTTTTTATAAGGAAAAGGGGAACATAACTGATAAACCATAGTTTAACAGTTTAGTCATAGTTTAGCAAATATATTCCTCTTAAATAATCTGTGAGTGACATGTAAATGCAGTTTTTAAAATAGAAAATTTGAGAATGGGCTCCATAGTATAAGAATTTACTTTACATGTATCATGACAATTTAATTTCCTCTTCTTGCAGTAAGTACAAATGGATTCTAGGTGAGGAACCTGTGGAGAAAAGAAGAAGGCTCCAAAATGAGATGACAACATCTCCTCTAGATTATTCCATGCCTGGCTCTTACAGGAAGGTAGAGGCAGCTGTTGCCTACCCAGAAGGGGAGAACAGCCATGATAAATCCAGTTCCGAGAGAAGTACACCACCATGCCTTTTCCCAGAATACCCAGAAGCAAGCAAGAATACAGGACAGAATAGGGAGGTGTCAGTTCTGTATCAGGGGATCCAAGACCAACGCCAAGGATCACTGATTCCTGAAGAATTAGAAGATCAGATGCCAAGATTAGTAGCAGAAGAATCTAATAGAGGTAGCACAAGCATTAATAAAGAAGAAGTGAACAAGGGACCTTTTGTAGCTGTTGTTGGTGTTGCAAAAGGTGTTAGAGATTCAGGAGCCCCCATTCAGCTAATCCCTTTTAACAGAGAAGAGCTTGCTGAGAGAAGAAAAGCAGTTGAGTCCTGGAATCCAGGGCCTTATTCTTCTGCGGCCTCTGCTGCAATACCTCCTGCAGCCACTGGGGAGAAAGGAAGAGGCTATGAGGAGAGTGGAGGTCGTAATACACCAAAGACGAAGAACCAGAAAGAGCTAGAAGAATTGAAAAGAACCACAGAAAAACTGGAACGTGTTTTGGCTGAACGGAATTTGTTCCAGCAAAAGGTTTGGGCAACATCTTACCACTAGCAATAAGAGCTCATTGTAACCCAAGGGAATGGGGTGTTGGTTTTCCAATGGTTTCAAGTTCTGAGGCCTTTAAACAAAATATGTCATTGAACCATTCTGTGTTATGTCTCAGATTGAGTGAACCCTACTGGGCTTCCCTCCCATATTTTAGGGTTGAAATGAAATTTCTATAAGTAGAGGAATATGTATAATGGAATCAGGGTAAATATCATAAGAACAATCTTTGTCACTGTCTTAAGCTTTCAGTAGTATATTGGGTCATTGAATTTCTGTTTCTTGGACTTTAGGTGGAGGAGCTGGAACAGGAGAGGAATCACTGGCATTCTGAAGTCAAGAAAGTTCAACATGAATTGGTGACCTATAGTACCCAAGAGACAGAAGGCTTGTACTGGAGCAAGAAACACATGGGTTATCGCCAAGCTGAATTCCAAATTCTGAAAGCTGAGCTAGA
>PVKS010030278.1:0-24545 GCA_004027875.1 Aplodontia rufa | reverse complement strand
CAGGTAACTAGAACTCTGATACTGAATTCAGTGCCCGGAACATTGCCTAGTGCATAGTAAGAGTGAATAAATATTGCTGAATGAGTAACAGTAACTTTATGGCAAATGTGACTTGATAGTCACATCAGAATCACTGAAACAGAGACGTGAAGTCCTCTGCTGAGGGTCAAGATTTCATCTGGTACTTTGGGGAGACTTGGGATCTGGAGTAGAAGTCAAATGACCTCATTGTGGAGATTGGTGGAGTTTGCAGGAAGGCTAATCTTCACCAGGGCGGCATCTGGGCCCCTCTTCAGTTTTAGAGGCATCATTGCAGCCACTCCACCTGTGCACGCCTCACTATATCTCCATGGTATACCTCAGTACCACTTCAACAGCATGGGGGAGTTTAAAGGCAGGTGGGGATTCTAGCAGCTGTTTTCAATGTCATCTGCTATTCCTGTCTCATACTTGTAATAGAACCCCAGGTGAACTGGAGAATATCTGAAAACTCTTTCTGGGCAACGTTTAGCTTGCTAAAGCCTATTTCAGCTTCTGTATTAACTTTGTTATATCAAAGTTTTCTCTTTCTTCTTCCTATCACCAAGAAATTGTTTCCGATTTGGTGCAGAAAAAAATACACTGCATGTACATTTTGCAAATATATATTTATACATAGTACATGATACATATGTACTATATAATCTGATAACATTAATCTAATAAGAATATATTATATATTTACATATAGTTATACATATATTTTATAGAATGCTTTGGTTTATATGTAATTTATATATGTATGTGTGTGTATATATATGTGTGTGTGTGTTATACATGTATACAGTTAATCAGATTCACTGGGAACAGCCATTAAAGAGCATCGTGAGCTGCTGGTATCAAAGGGGAACTCTGAAGCCAGGGCAGATTTGTGACTTCTGCTGCTGTTTATCATGCCCCCTTGGGTGTGGGCAGCTCCAAGTCAGTATTAAATAAAGGAAGAAAGAGCAAAAGCTGAAAGATGAGCCCTGGCAAGATGAGGGCTGGATGAAAGGTGCTGTCATCACGAGTTCCCGACTGGGGAGGAAGGATGGCTCAGACTTGGGTAGAGGGAATAACACCCGGAGCAGTCTTTGCTGACCAAGTTCATCTCTACCAACCCTGGGCTATGAGCTTCACATACCCTGTCTCACTTTGTTTTCCTGTGATCCTGGGAGTACGTATTGTTATCCCTGCTTTTCTGATGCAGAAACTGAGGATTAGCAAGATCGGCTAACTTGTCTAAGGAGCATGCCTGCCCCACGGTCTGCACTCTGTACACATTTCTAGATGAATAAATGACTGAATAAGGCCACACAGTTCACAAGTGCAGATCAGAATTGTGTTCAGACTGACTTGAAAGACAGACCCATTGCTATTTTCCTGAAAGGTTATATTTTTACAAACAGCAAGAAGGCAACTGAAATAATGCTCAGCAGTCCCATTTCTGAGCAGGGGAATGTCTGTCCTCTGCCTTAAGTAAGCCCAGCTGCCAAAGCACATCGGTGGTGATATGATATCAACCAGGAGTTGCCAACTGCCTACTGTTATCTGTGCAAAGGAATGCTGTTCTGCCATTTCCCTCCAACTGATTCTGGAACTGAGACAGGTAAAGACTCCAAGTTCAGCAAATCTTGTGGGGCATGAGGGGACCCCCATGGGATCACACTGAGAACCTGCCAAGGAGAGCATGGCTCAAATTCTTTCATGCATATTGATTGACCAGGAAAGCATGTCAACATGAAGCAAATCTTCTGATGGCCTCCCAATCCCCCCAGATCCATTCTGTGAATGGAAGGCTCAGCTTTTCTGTTTCAATATAGTATAGTCTTGGTTTAGAAAATTGGAGCACTTGAGATGAATGAGCCATTCCTCTGGATTTGGATTTATCCAGTCTTGCCTGAAAAGGATCTGTGATGGAAAGCCTATCTTCAGGAACAACCAGAAAACAACAGACAAGTGGCCCCTGGACTCTCGCTGAGGGACATTCCAGCAGTGATAAGGGGCCTAAAAGGGTGGGCACTGTTGCTTCAAACTATACCTGATGACCTAATTTTAGGCATATGCAATTTCAAGATGTGCACCAGCCATTATTGACCTGTCCCTTATGCTCACAGCCAGGGAGAGAGGACCAATACAATTAGGGCAGAATTCCTTTGTTTAATCCCTCATTCCTTTGTCTAGACTTTTTCTGAGACACTGATCAAGTTCCTCTTAATGACTGAGAAAATCATCATTTACTGGTGATCAAATATTTGATGTTTTACATGCTTTCCACTGGACCCTTTGTCTTATTTCATCTGATTACAGAGCCTTCATATTCAAATGTCTTTCAGACCTGAACCCCTAGCCTGGACCCTGACATTTCTGCTCCTGAAAGGATCACCAGCCACTCAAGCCCCACTCAGCTCAGTCTCTCAGAAGACACTTTTCCTGTGCTCCTGTCCCAGCGAATGACTCCACTGGTAAGTCTGAAATGAATCACACTGGGCTCCTCCTCCCCCCTCATTCCCTCATCCAATCGGTCACTAAGGTGTGATCAATTTTAGCTCATCAATATTTCTTGACTATCTACTCCATGCCTAATCCTATAACCATAATCTTAGTTTAGGCTCTCATCAGTTAAAAATTTTCCTTGGCCTGGGCTAGAAAAGTCACTTCCTAAATGTTTCCTCTCCTGCCCTTCTTCCACATGGCTCATCAGAGCGAGTTTTCTGCATCCCAGGGTCTCTTTACTTGATTTGCTCTAGCAAGCCATTGTGAAGTCTGTCATGCTGTAGGTCCCACCTATTTCTCCCACCTGTTTCTGCCTCTCAGTGGGTCCCTGTGATACGCAGCTTTTGTTCTTCTTGCCAACGTGACAAGCTCCCACACACATCCATGGCTTTCCAAGTCAGGTCCCTGTCATGTCAATTCATTCTTGAAGACTGACTTCCTCACAGCCGTCCTGATTCTTGTCTCCAGGGACAAAGAAATGAGTCCTCTTCACATCCTTACACTAGAGAACCAGTATGGCACTTGGGAAAACAAACGGTTGCAGAGAAATGCGGCGTTCTCACTACTGTCTTACTTCTACGTGCTGCCAGGCTGAGAAACAGAACAGCAAGGATATTTATTTCATCATCTTATATATGTGAAAGCACAAAAGAAATAGCTGCGGTGCCTTTATAAAAACGTAAATGTTTAATTCTATTGTCAAATATATCAAAAATTAACAAGGGATGATAGGAAGGGAGGAGAAGGGGAAATGTTGAAACTGAGGTAAAGCAAGGTACGCTACAATCATTTATAAGTGTGTCACTGTATATGCTATAGTCAAGTATATAAAAGATGTTCTTAATAGGTATAGGAATTATGTCATTGTACTTGGGTATTTGAGGATAAATATAAGACCAAGAAGAGAGGCAAGGGATCAGGGAATGGAAGGAGGGAGGCAGAACGGTACGGGGTTCGGGGAGGGAGGAGGATACTGACCAAATTGTATTGCTGTATTCTGTGCATCTAGGAATATGTGACAACAAATCCCATCATTATGCACAACTATAATGCAACAATAAAAATTAATTACAAAAAAAAAAAAAAGAAATGCTTGCTGACTGAGTACAGCTTCCTTAACTTGCTTCCTTCCTCCACCCCCATGTCTGTAAATCCTATTGGAAAAACAATGTCTTCTCTATTTGGCGCCGCTGGCTGCAGCTCCTTCTGTTCATCTTTGCTTATGACTTCCTCTTCTTTTGCTGTTTGTGCCTCTTTTCCTGAGTGCCTCCTACCCCTCCCACCAGACTCTTACTGGTTCCTTCACTTGCATAAGCCTGGTAATTGATCTTTAATGTGATCTGAAAACTACCCCCAAATGTGGGATGTGACCCCAGCCACCTACAGGTTATCCAAGAGTCTGCTACAAGGGAGCATTACCTAGTTTGAGAAGACAAAATAAAAACCTCTTGGCTCAGTGTTGGATTCTGAAGGAAATAGCTGGGCTGGGTGACTCAAAGGGTTTGCATTTTCTGGCCACTTCTTTCATAACAAAAGCACCATTTTAGCCACCTGAACTTAGCTGACTTTAGTTTGTTATTAGGAAGGCTTTGGGGCTCACACGCCAGCAAGGAGCTCACTGTTTGCTCTGAAGAGAGAGATGCATATACCCTGGAAGATTTACTCCAAGGCCATCTGTTATAAAGAGTAATAGGAAATCTGACCCCATTGAACAGCTGCAAATTCAGGTCCCCTAATACAAGACAGTCACTGCTTGGTGGTATTAAGGTGACAGGCATTCCTACTTGATTGAAAAGTATTGCATTTCACGTTTTTCACCTCCTACCTAGCTTGTCTCAAGTCGAGCTCCTTTGCTTCCTTAGCAGCCACCAACACTGAACTATCTCAGTATCCAATAATCAGCCCCACTGAATCACTTAATAAACATTTAGTGCATTAATAAACCATCAATTTTAAGCCAATCATAACATAGAAGCATATTAAATAATGAAAATAAAAATATTTACAATTTTTATCATGAAATAATGCTTTATTTTTAAATCTTTTGCCAAGGAATTTTTGCCCACCTTAAAGATGGAGAGAGATCTCCAATCTTAGATTTTCCTGATGTTTGCACAAGTCTCATGGGTGATGTTGCACCAGGGCACCCAAAGGCTCTTCAAATCATGCATTGGTAAGGATGTCACCCTTCAAATCTGGAAGGCAGGGTGGTTCCACCTGGGAAACAGGCACTGGGTTAAGAATACGGTTTGCTTATGTTTTCCTGGAAGGGGGTATCATTGGTTCCAACATTTGGGTGTGGAGTATAAAAGGTCCACTTGTGTCATTTACTTTGTTTTCTGAAGAGTAAAAGAAGCCTTCACGCTCTGTGGAAGGACCTGATTTCAAATAATCAAGTCCTTGCCCTCCTGATTGTCCTTAAGAAATCCCCAATACTAGACTTCAACATTAAAAATCTTGACACATTGTTTCCGAACGACAAATTTAGGTGGTTCATGATGCTGATTGTATTACTGGGATATGCTACTTGCATAGGTGTCTTAAATTATAGTAGTGTTCCTCACTGGCATTAGAATCATAAAGCAATATTTTTATCTCATTTAAAAATGTGTATAGGTATTTTTTCAACAGTAGAATATTGAAGTGTGGAAAAGGCAGTGTTTTTAGCACTCTTTTTTTCAATTTTTTTTAAAGAGAGAGGGACAGAGAGAGAGAGAGAGAGAGAGGGAAAGACAGAATCAATTTTATTTAGTTTTTCATGAGGCCTTCATTGCTCCAAGACTTCACTGCATACGTGGTGCTGGGGTTTGAACCCGTGTACTTGCACATGCCAGACAAGCGCCAGAACCACTGAGCCACTGCTCCAGCCCCTTTAATTTTTTTTTTTAAAGAGAGTGAAAGAGAGAGAAAGAGAGAATCAATTTTTAATTTAGTTTTTCATGTGACTTTCATTGCCTAATACTTTGTTGCATAAGTGGTGCTGGGGTTTGAACTCGCATCCTTGTGCATGCCAGGAAAACACCATAACCGCCGAGCCACCACTCCAGCCCCAACACTCCTTTTTTTAAACAGTGGTCTCAAAATATATATATACTCAGTGACTGAAAGTTGATAATCTTAGACATTTTCACCCTTTCCATTAACTCTGAGTAAAGATCAGAAGCTTTGCTTTTTTGTCTGAATCTTTTTTATTTTTGGCCGTCAATTATTCTCTTTGAATAAACAACGTGCAGAATGATGTTCAGGGACTTATTCAGTAGCTACTCTGTTTCTTGTCTCCCATCTCTTAGGAATCTTTTGTACATAAGAGTTGATTATGTGAAAACATTTTAATTCTGTAGATTGAGTTGTTCAAAGACTAAAAATACAGAGATTTGTCAAGTACCCCTTCCTCATGTGAGAACCTTGCACATTCTAAGAACTGATTCATACTCATCAAGTTTATTATGTAATTTCATATGCACTAAGAACAGATAATTATTTTTTATATAACATGCATCATGGATGATAAGTAATATTTAAAATAGTAATTTGAAAAAGTAAATTTTTCAATAGTTCATTCTGATTTGTTTCTAAAAATAATTAGTCATTATTTTTGTAAATAGCTTCAAATATTTATTCCCAAGAATGAACATTTTATTTATTCTTGTGTGATGTGCAACTTTAATAGTCTTCTCTGGGTGTTATTCTCTCCTTTGCCTTTGGTGATTAAGTAATAAATTTTGAAAGGGAATTATTTTGTATTTTTTATTGGAAGCACTGATGATTCTGTAGAGAAGTTAATGTGTACAAAATTTTGATGTTTTCATGAACACTGTTGGACCAAGACTCCTGCCTGAAAATGAAAATGGGGCAAATGGATCATAAGTCCACCAAAATTAATCATCAGGGATTTCATTGGCTTCTTCCTGCTCACCCTTTTCTTGCTTGCGTGTTTGTCTAAATCATCACCCTCATAGCTTAATTTGATTAACAGCTTCATTATTCTATTTGCCAAGTCTTATTCACTCCTCCATTTCACAAAATAGTTTTGAATTATAGCACTCATTACTTTTTATTACCATCTTCATACTTCATTTGTCATTAACCCATTTCTGTGTGTGTGTGAATTAAGGATAAAAGTAAGCAATGGCGATGTTAGAAAAGAAATACCCCACCTAACCAACGTACATCTACAATGTATATCTAATTATATAGCATGCTCTTACACAATTAAAGATTTATACATCCATACTCATAGCACTTTTACTTGAAATAGTCATGGGGAATAATCCAAATATCCACAATGGGCTAATAGACTTGCAAATGGAGGTACGATGGAATAACACTTAGCAACCAAAAAGGCAACACGGAAGAATCGCAGAATCATTATGCTGCAGCTTAACAACCACAACGGAAGGTACAAGGGATGATTCCATTTATGTGGAATTCAAGAAAATATAAAGTAATACATAGTGAAAGCAAGCATATCTGCTGTTCCATGGGTACAGTGGCAAAGGGAGGAGCAGATTGCAAAGGGACATGAGAAAATTTTTTGAGGTAATAAAAGTAAGATTTTTTTATTGAAGAGTTGAGTTGTTGTACAATTGTAATTGTGTATAAAGTAACAATATGATATGCATTTGATCCCAAACCATAATTACCCCCACATTGCCCACACCTCAGTCTCTTGATTCTTCTATATTATGCCCCTATAAGAGTTATAAATGTCCATGTATATGATTGTAAATACTCCAGAATTAAATGATTGCATAAGTATTATTGAACTTCTCCATGGGCAGGGGTAAAGGGTAGGCTACATTGTTGATTGAAAAGTAAGATTTTTGACAAGGAAATTTTGTTAGTGATGTTTCTTTGTATTTTTTTTAGGTACCTGGATCATTTTTAAAAATTATATCAGAAAGTTGTTACAAAGTTTCTATAACTTTATCTGAGCTTGTTCAGATGTATAGTTTCCTTTCCTTTTAGGAGTTATTTTAAAAATTAAGTTCTATTGGTCCAGATTAACATTTCCTGGAACCTTAATTGACACACTAAATTCCAAAGAATGCTCAATCACTTAATTAAAGCAAGCATGTTAAAAAACTGTCATCAGGTAAAATTCTGGACACACAAACAAATTTAATGCAGGGATTCCTAACTATAGAAAATGTTTGACTTGTTTGGGTTCTTTCATATTGCTATATGATATTTCATTTTCTGGGAAAGGATAGCATTCATAAATGGTTCCTGAGTAAGGTGGTGTAAATTTTTGAATATCAGAACTGGGAGATAAAATTGTACATATTATAATCAGTGAGGTGTCTATGAAATTTTTGAAAATTGTCCATAAAACATATGTTTTTGTTGACCAGAAACTGTATGATCAATTATTGATTAATATTACTGTTGAAAAATGAAGGAGGACTTTCTCTTTGTTTTAATCAGAATAAGCTAGGTTATCATTCAGTAACAATTAACCCCCAAATCTTTGTTACAACAAAGATAATAGCAATAATAGTTTCTTTTTCACTCAGGGTACATGTCCTCTGAAGATTAGCTGGTAGGGAGTGAGAAGTTGGGGATATGTTCTAAATTATAGTGAACTCAGGATAAGTGTGATGGTTAATGATGGTTAATTTCAAGCATTAACTAGAATAAATAATATTCAGGTAACTGACAAAGCATTATTTCAGGGTATGCTGGTGAGAATGTGTCTGGAAATAATTGGCAGTTGAATCAGTGAGGTTTCTTATGGGTTCAGCCTATACTATCTGCTTCCCTGGGTCCTTCCCCATCACCTTCCTTTCAGACATGGAATGAACCACCCTCCTGCCTTTCCTGGTTGTTCCATTTCCATGTCACCTGTTGTGGGACTCATCAGTCTCCATAATAAGGGGAGCCAATTTCCCTAATGAACTCCTTTCCATGTATCTATGTCTCTATCTTATTTGCTCTAGCTCTATGGAGAACTCTGGCTAAAATAACAAGCCTGGCTTATCTTTGAGCTCCACTGCTGAAATAGGAAAAAGGGAAAGGGATGAGAAAACATGTTGATTCTTCCATTCATATTTCTTTTATTTATTCTTTAAAATAGGCTTTTATTGGACCAGTTTTGGTTTTAGAGAAAAACCATGGAGAAAACAGTGTCCCAGTGTCCCCTATCCTTAACACCTTGCATTAGTGTGATACCTCTTACAATTAATGAGCCAAGGTTGTTCTACTATTGCTAACTGAAGTCCAGAGTTTACACTAAGGTTTACTCTTTGTGTTGTATGTCTCATGGATTTTGACAAATGCATAATGTACTGTATCCACCATTATAACCTCACACAGAGCATTTCATTGCCATAAAAATGTCCTGTGATCCAGCTTCATCGCTCTCTCTTCTTTCCTCCTTTTGGAAACTAATGGTGTTTTTATTGCCTCTATAATTTTGCCTTTTCCAGAACGTCTATAAATGGTATGTGGCATTTCTTATTGGCTTCTTTCACTCAGAAATAAACATTTATGCTTTCTCCATGTGTTTCAGTAGGTTGCGTTCATTTTGTCACACAAACACAAAAACCCCATTGCATGGGTGTATCACAGTGTGTTGTTCTCATTTATATTTTATTGGCTAAATTAAGCCATATGAAGACCTTGCCTTTGAGGACGCAGGGAAATATTGTCTAATAATGTATTTGGAAGAAAGTAAACTTAAAATAGTTTTGAGCTAATTAGTCCCTTGGGTTTATGTCTTGAATTTAGTAAATCTTTTTCAATGCAAGGTAAGAGAATTTAAATTTAATGATAATCTGGAAAGGAAGTCTGATTTCTGCAATAAGAAAAGAATGAATAAGGGATAGAGTACTTCCTTAAAAAACAATCCCCAGTACACAATCTGAAAGCTTGTCTGTGTGCTGCCACAAATTCCTCTGTATCTTCCTTGAAGATCACACGAGTGACAGTGCCTTTGGATTCTGAAAACGGTAATAGTGTTGTCAGAAGCTATATGCAGTGAAATACCAGAATATTGCTTTCATTATCCTGGATGGAGAAAGAAGTGGTAATAACTCACAATGAAGTATCAGAGCAACAAAAGACACATGGAAAACTAAATAAAATTGATTCTCTCTTTCTCTCACTGTCTCTCTTAAAGAAAAGAAAAGAAAGAAAGAGTAGTAGCTGGGCCACCTTGGAAGCTGCAGCAGCTTCTAAGTGTCTGGACAGCAGAAAATGATGAAATGAATCCTGGGAAAACAATTTTTTAGAATATGAGTGGGGCACCTGGGAACTCTCTTCTCCAAGCAAAGTCTTTAGAAGGAAAAGTTTTTATTTTTATATCGATGAGCCTGAAGATAGGCGTAGTCTTTCTGATCCCTGCAATACCCTCAAATCATTATCTCTATTGTCTTGGTGCAAAGTACTTGGTTTCTTTTTAATGGTATTTATCTCTTCAGCAATCTCATTGGGGCCAAATAGCAAGCTTTTCAAATGTTTTCACTCTGCTTTCTGCTCTCAATTATCACTATAAATATTGCTAAAAGCATCCAACAATATCCAAGACACTACATAAATGCTGGGCTACCTTGAAATTTCATCTTCCAGATTAATTAAGCCATTACTTTTAAATTCAGCCTCAAAATCTTAGGACAAGGACAAAATGAAGATAAGTCCTTTGCCAGAATGCAACATGAATGGCCCCTAGTCCAAATTCCCAAGTCCCTGCTGAAACCTTATTAGCATGGTCTTTACTGTTTTGCACTCCTAGTGGCATTCTGGTCTGCTGAGTTCACACCAGAATTTTCCATTAAGCCCCACATACAAAATTCTAAGACTTCTCCAGTCTGTGTCTCCAAACTTTTATGAACTCCTATAAAGCAATTCCAAAGACTTCTGAACCACATGGTGAGGTGTAATCAGAATAATGACCCCACTTTCAGTACCAAGTTTTTGTTAGTCACCTTTTCTCTGCTGTGACCAAAATGCCTAAGAAGAACAACTTAGAGGAAGAAAGATTTATTTTGACTCATGGTTTCAGAGGTTTTAGTTTATGGTTGGCTGGTTCTATTGTTTTGAGACAAGGCAGCAACATCATGGCTGAAAGATGTGGCAGAGGAAAGCTGTTAAACTTATAGCAGCCAGGAAGTGGAGAGAGCAGGCAAGGGGTGGGCTGGGGAGAAGTCTCCTGTGGCATGCTCCAAGACCAGTTCTCTTCAACCAGGTTGCCCTTCCCATACTCTCCACCACCACCTGGTTGTCCATTCAGATATCAATCAACGGATTAATCCACTGATGAAGTCAGGTCCCCCTGATCCAATCACTTCCCAAAAGCCTCACCTCTAAATATCGCTGCCTTGGGCACCAAATCTTCAACACAAGACATTCCAGATCTGAGCCATAACAGACTCAAGGGAAGCCTAGGCCAAAGAAAGAGTACAATTCAGCAGCATTGACAGCTCCTAAATCACTTCCTTTTGGGTAACTGTCAACTAAAGGAATCATCTCTTCAGCGCCCTCAGAAAACTCATGATTCTGAGTTCTCTATCTGATCATTAAAATTCACTGTACCTTAATTATTTGGAAATTGAAAAGATTCAAAATTCAGTCTTTTGGGCTGGAGAGGTAGCTCCACGATAGAGCACTTGTCTGGCATGTGCAAGGACCCAGGTTCAATCCCCAGCATCACATACACAAATAAAGGAAAGACAAAAACTAGATGAAAAAAATTAATTTTCTCTCCCTCTCTCTTAAAAAAAATCAGTCTGGGGCTGGAGCAGTGGCTCAGCATTTATGGCACTTGCAAACACGAGGATATGGGTTCAAACCCCAGCACCACATACACAACAAAGTGTCAGAGCAATGAAAGCCACATGAAAAACTAAATAAAAAATTTCTCTTTCTCTCTCTCTCTCTCTCTCACTGTCCCTCTCTCTTTAAAAAACAAAATCAGTCTGTTGCTGTCAGAATTACTGAGCTGGCATATTTTGACTAATACAGGGGAAAGTTTGCAGCATCAAGGAAGGAAAGACAGACTAGATTTAGACTACCCTGGCAGGCATCTGTGGTAAATGGAAGGTTCCAGTCCCAAACTCATCTGCTCACACTCTGTGCCAGGGCCAGCCTTCAGATACCACTTATCATCGTGTGCAAACTTCCCCAGGGTCTGGAAAATGGCCACCAAGGGCTCAGGAGGGTGGAAATAGTATTTGTCCTGTCCTTAGCATTCCAACACCTCGCTGATTATTTACCTTGCAGTCCCTTGGAACCCTTAACTAGAAAGCATTGCAGAGTCAGCGGGGCAGCCAGAAGGTGAATCACCTGCTGAGCCAAGCTACACTGAAGAATTTATTGGTTATTTTCTTTTTTCCCAATAGAGTGCTGCAGAGATTCTCCCTTTCATTGCTTAGGTTCCATTAGTTGTGAGCGTCTGAGAGAACCAGTGGCACTGCCAATGGCAAATGCAGGTGGGTCCTGAGCCTCTCAGCTTTCCCTTCAGAGTTGCACCCTTTGCTCTGGCTAAGTGGGAAGTGTGAGGTGCTCCCTTTTTTTCTATGTGCTTTATAGGGGTGACAGAAAGAAAGGTCTAAGAACCATAAGAGAATTTCCTCCTGTGGCGTATTTTTGTGATTTCAGAGCCCCCAACTCTACCATAATGGTTTAGAGAGTGCTCATTCTCAAGAGCCAAGGATGCAATTAAAACATGGAGGTACTTCCTGCTGGTGAAGGAAGGTCAAGGGAGGAAGTCAGTTGATTTGTGTAAGAATGATTTTTAAATTTTAGGGGATTTTATTGACTGAAAAAGAAAGTCTGAGATGGCAGTTCTAGAATGGCTCAGCAACTCAGGAATATCGTCCACCTCAGGTCCTTTACATCACATTGCTCTTCCTTTCTCATGGTTGCAACATGGCTGTTGCTACTGCAGGGTCAAGCATCATGTCCTCATGTAACTTCATACGTGACATGCTTAAATTCAGACCTGTGCAATGGTCTCTATGCCCAGTGGGAAAATCAATTTGATTCATGAGAGATAAGATTGCTCAGTTTCCCTCTTGGACTTGAGATATGAGAAGATTTATTCCTTACCAATGTCTTTTCTTGAACAATAATAACATCTGATGTTCACTGTGTACTTAGTATGTTCTAAACCAAACCCTTGTATATGATACTTTTATTCAATCTGCATAACTACTCAATAAGAAAGATAATGTTATTACCCTTTTTTAGAGGTGAGAATCTAAAACATAGAGACAAATTTTTTAAATTGTGGGTCTCAAATCATTAGCAGACCATGAAATCAATTTGCTAGATCATGAATAATATTTACAAAAATTTATACAAAAGTTCATATTTGTAAAATATATATCTCAATGAAATTGTGCTTATAACATATCAAGAATAAATATTATTTTTATCAAGCTATTCAATTTACATGAGTACATATGTGTGAGTCAATCAAGTAACTTTCCTGGGATCACATGGTGCATTTTGAAATTGTAATATAAACTCATGTCATTTGAGACAAGAACCTATTTCTCCATTGGACTGTGAAATTAACTTAGAACCTGGTGAACCCAGTATTGGGGTAGTGTGAAGAGGGAAAAGAATGGGTGAGGAGCAGCTGGAAGGTAGAGTGAAGCCACCCATCTCTCTGAGAATGTTCTCTATTGTCTTACTGGGCTTAAGTCACAAAGGCTTACTAGATAAATGGGCCAGTAAAGAACTTTGAGTAGCACCCAGCAAGGATAGGTGTGCTGGGGACTCCTATAACCATGAGCTCAGACTCCAGTACAGTTCTGCTGGATGTCACACATAATTACTAATTGCTATGGCATACATTTTATGTTTTTCCTGATTTGAACAAAATTATTTTATTCTATTGATATCACTCTTTCACAGAATTTTAGGGCTAGAAGAGATATACATCCAAATCCTGAGTTGTTCGGATGATAAATCTGAGACCTCTGAGCTGAAGGTCTAAGGTCACATAGAAAATGACTGTGATTGTGGGCGAGAGCACACCTGTGGCTCAAGGGTCTATGCTCTACACTGATAGTCTGTACTATGTCTTTGGACCTCTATAAAGGCAGGGGGTAACAGCTTCCCAGGAAAAGTAGTGTGTGTCTTATCCGGGATACATATTTGAAAGCCTGGGGAAAACGGTTTTATTTCTCCAGGATCTACCCTGGGCTTCAAGGTGGCTTGGGTGCCTCTTCGTGAGCACAGGAAGTGAGAATGAACCATGTTGCCCCTTAGCTTATTTTCTACACATAGGGTAAAGCTTTTTCCAGGCAACACTTGATTTTTCTACAAAAATAATTTGATTCTATTTTTCAGGGCAGAATATACTGTGCAGTCTTTGTACTCTAGCACCTGTAGGGGAGGTTGAATCAAAGTTTTGTTCCGGGTTTGCAAAGTTTATGGCCCATTTAGTTGTGAAGCAGAGTTTAACGTTGGCCAATGTAGCTGTTTGTTTTAGTTTCTGAAAGCTGCTAACCATTCTCCCTTTCTCAGGGAGAAGAGGGACAGAGGATTTCAGGGCCTTCGTGGGGATATGGTAGGCACAGAAGCAGTGCTTAGGTGTACTCTTAATGGGCCAGGGACATTGCTGCTTGCTGTCATTAGCATGGCAGTGCTTCAGCCTGGCAGCCTGGCACGTGGAAGTGAGGCCACACAAGCTGAGGAACATAGGTGTTGTCTGAGCTCCCGAGTCAGTTCACCATGTGTGAATTCTAACGGGCAGCAACAGTCCTCAGGGTCAAGTGCACATTCCTGCAACAGATAACATTTGTCTATTTGCTGAGCCCTGCTCTTCCCACATTGTTACCATCTAAACTAGATCCAGTCTACATTTGGCAGGAGGGAAAGCAGACCTGGCTAAATGGTCTCCATTTCTGTATCCCTGACTATGTAATGTTGGGGCTCCCCAGATTATGTATAAGATGCTAGGTGAGAAGTTCACCAGGAATCACTGATTCTGTTTTATGCACTAGCAGTGAGCACTTCTCCGGGAGTCGGAAGTATCAACTGACTCCATTTTGGAATTCTAGAGGCAAATGCTTGTCAGAAATGCACAAAACAAGTGTTTTATAAGCATTTTACAAAAACGAGTAAGTCTCATGCTCCTACCTCATTATTTTGTTCTTTCCCCTTATTTCCCTTCTCTCCAATGTCATTCAGGAAGAAAGGCATGCAGGTAAGAATTTCCCATCTCATCTATTTCTTTTTGGTACTGGGGGTTGAACCCAGGAGTGCTTCACCACTGAGCCACCTCCCTAGTTCTTTTTTTTTATATTTTATTTTGAGGTAGGATCCCCCTGAAATGCTTAAGGCCTTGCTAAGTTGCTGAGCTAGCTTTGAACTTGCAATCCTCCTGCCTCACCCTCCGGAGTCACTGGGATTGCCGGCTTATGTCATCATGAAATGCTCAGCTTTCATCTGTTTCTAGATCCTTCCCACTTCTTCCTATGCCCTGAAAATCCACCTCACTCCAGGCCACTATGGGCACAATTTTTCTCTCCTCTCAGTGGGCACAGATTAGGTCTTGCTCAGCAATGGTACCTCAGCATGGTCACATCAGCACCCTGGTAAAGAGATGCTCAAATGATCGTTGTTAGAAAAGTAAATAAATCGTGTGCTGTTGTGAAGGTTTTGCACACGTGAAATGCATCTGCGAGCTTGTTTTCAACTTTTTGTATAAGGGAGGGATCTGGACTCAGTGAAAAGAGCACTGAGAAGAGCTGGCTTTGGATGGCAGCTGTGTCACCATACACTAGCCAAGAAGCTAGTGCCTAACACTCATTATCTCATTTATATTACAAATAAGCTTTGATAGAGATATTGCTCTTTCATTTTGGAGAGGAGTTAACTGAGACATAGCAACATCAGTGGACCTGCCCAATGTCCACTGCAAAAGATTATTGGACTCTGTGAGCCTGAAGTCTGTTTGCTTAACCACTCAGCTAAATTGTCACACAATTCTGGCCAAGTTAATAATCCTTCAGCGGTAGCCTCCTCTGTGTAAAACGAGAAGCCTAAGCTCTGCTGATTCTCTGTAAATCCCAAACAGCTCCCCTGTGAGCCTGTGTTTGTGATTCCAAACATCCACAGAAATGTACTGTGAAGCTTCAGTGAGTTGTGACCTGGGTTAAGAGTTGAGGGCAGGTCAAGGAATAGTAGCATTCCATTGGGAAGTGGCACACATCTGTAGCCAGCAACTGAAATTCAAACCCCTGGCACAGAGCCAATCTGCCCTGGTACTGAAACCCAGTTCCCTGGGTGAGTGCTTTTGGCCTGTTCCTGAATCCTCGCACCCTGTGGTCAGAGTGCAAGCCCAGCTCACTCCCAGATGAGGTGGTTGTTCACTTTGAGGGAAGCAAAGTGCATGAGATGGCTAAGAGCATAGTTAGCAAGACTCTGTGTTATTAACTGGGATTTAGATGACATCTTCAAGAGAGATATCGTCACGTACTCACTTGATTTCTCCTCTCAGATTGACACTCTTTCTCGACCATCTCTTTTGAATTCACTTCCTCTACGCATACTTCCAATGTTGGATGCCCCCGATGCACAGTTCTCTGACTTCTCTCTGTCACTGTAGCCTTATCCATTCTCTTATTCAGTCCTGATTTTCTTTCAAAATTCTCTATCTTAATTTTCATTTAATTTCTAGATCCCTCCATATATATTTCCACCCCATATATTCAAGACTTCAATATTTCCCCAAACTGATGTAATCAGTGATGACTTTTAACAAAAGCAGGTGTAGAATAAATAAGCCCGAATGCATTAATTAATCATTTAGTACAGGGCTTCAACACTAGACAGAGGGAGATGATGAGAAGTAGGGGGGCAGGGCCCCAGGTAAAACAGGGGTCTCAGCTGCCAAAGCCAGAAGCTTGTCAGAGCTTTGGAGAGGAGGAGTGTTTAGGGAAAGGGAAGTCTTCAAGTTGAAAGTTAGCATAGATAGTGGGAGGGCTGGCTAGGGCCTAGCTCTGAGTGGTGGCAGTGACTCTAGGAAGCTGAATATAGACCCATGGGCCACACCTGAGTGATTTGGGTCCAAACCTTGAATGATGGTGGCATCGAGGTTGTTGACTCTTCTCTGCCTTTGCTAGAACTATCACAGGAACTACCACTAATTGACCTTAGAGTGGTATGTACTCAGCCATCGGCTGTGAAAACAGGAAATTGCAGGGAAAGACCAGTCTCTTCTAGATTGATTTTCTGTCTACTCATATTCAACTTTTTGCCTACCATTTCTCTTCAGCTATTGTTTGAAAGCCATGGTCTCTTTTGGTTGTTGGCTGCTTGCGATCATGATCTAGGTGTATTTATTTTGACTCAGATGCTCAAGAACAACTCTACTCTGCTTCCCAACTGCTAACAAGCTAGATTTATATTTTTTTCTATAACTCACTTCTACCTCTAGTATGATGCCTTTTGGAACACAAGCCATTTGATCTCACCAAAAGGAGGCAGAGAACCATTTCTTATATCCATAACTATTCTGCAAAAATTTTCAGCGCAGGCAAAATTCTGGCCTATTTCAGATCTTTCTACATTATGCTCCTGATTCAACTATGTTGA
Source organism: Aplodontia rufa (assembly GCA_004027875.1). NCBI lineage: Eukaryota > Metazoa > Chordata > Mammalia > Rodentia > Aplodontiidae > Aplodontia > Aplodontia rufa. Next base: position 7,481 of record PVKS010030278.1, on the reverse strand, counting down.
ACCCTGAAATCCAGACACATTACTATACAGAATATTAAAATTTCAAAGCATTTGAATATTTACCTTTTGAAATAGTCTCCATCTTGTTTAGGGAAATCTTTATCTCTATGTCATAAAAATGATTTCTTATGTTATCCAAAGTACATTATTATATGGCATTTTACATCGAATGAAAGAAGATGGTAGACTGCAAGGATATGGCATCTGGTAATTCTCTTTGACTTAAAATACAGAAGTACCAGGAAAACTGCCATCTTGCAAGCTGCTTGCATTGGAAAAGATTCGTTGGATCACAGCACTGGCCAGGGGGAGATTCTTGGTGATTTGAGATTGGGGTGTAGCAAGTGGAAAAGAGGAACTGATTCAGATCTAGTTGGTCACCCCTACGATTGCCTTTGCTCCCCAAACAAGGGAGTGAGGGAGATGCTGATTGATACAATGTGATGGTTTCTGCTAAGCAGAGACTGAGTTCATGTAGAAACACTGCATTGGGCCTAAATCGGAAAACCCCTTGACATCTCCAAGCAGAGAGCAGAGTTTCCCTATCCACCCAAAAGGAGGACACACAGTAGCCATTTTGAACAAACTGGCAGGGGCATGGGGTGAGGACTCTAAAACAGATTTTTCCACAATCCTATTTGCCTGTTGCAAATAGGCTGAGTGCAAATAGGAGCTCTGCTTTGGACCTAAACTGGGACAAGTCTGTGGCATCTCCATAGTGGAGAGGAGGGCAGAATCTCCCAACCACCTGTAAGGTGGCTGGCCAGTAACCATTTTGTCTAAATAGGCAGGTGAGGAGTCAGGACTCCAAAACAGATTTCTCCACAATCCTGCCAGGACCTTGCCAACATTCAGAGGTTAAACCTGAGAAGCGCCTCTTGAACTAGCCTAGACCTCACTCAAGCCAGTGGGATTTGGGTTGGAGGAGTGCAGGGGAGCCCAGGTTAGCCTGATCCCCCTCCCTAAATCAGAGGGCCCATGTGACTACATAAGGTAAGTTCAGAACACTCTAAAGAGCACAGGGTATGGGTCCAGGAGATCTGGAGGAATTGCATATACATCCAGCAGAGGGAGACTTTCTTTGCACTCATTCCACTGCGCCTAGAATCCTGAACCCATCTGGAGTCACAGATACCCAGCAGAGGCCAGCCAGCAGGCCCAAGCCCCCCAGACTGTTAATTAACCTGAATTCTTTGAGACAGTAGCATCCCAGAAAACCCCTTCTAGACCCATGTTCCAATAACCAGCCTTCCACCCTTAGAACCCTGTAAAGCTTCCACCTTGTGATCACAGTGCTTCTGGCTGTGGGTTTCTACTAATAAAACTCAGCCACACACTGAACATCTGCCCCCAGTGTGTAACAAGATAACTTCAGGGGTCACAATCCATGTTTCCTCTTTTCAGGAATTTTTCCTTCTTTCTTTTTATTTATATACTTGCATTTTCCTCCTTTTTTCTTCTTTTCATGTTTTTCTCTTTTGTATTGTAGATTTTTTCCTTGCTGGAAGTATTTGCTAAACCTACTATTCCTCTCATAGATGGTAACTAACATTGTAGTAGTTATAGAAGGAACAGAGTAATTAGTTTAACACAGTATATTGTATGCATTTGATGTTCAATTTGATTGTTTTTTCCTTATCTTAATAGGCACTGGAAATCATTAAGGTAAAAAAAAGTTCACAAGTGGAGAGATAGGAACACTAGCACACTTGGTGGAAGTACAGAGTAGTATAGCCCCTCTGGAATGCAGTGTGGAGATTCCTCAAGAAATTAGGGATGAATCCACCATTTGATTCAGCTATCCCTCTCCTGGGTATTTTTCCAAGGGAGTTGGAATCAGCACATTACAGTGACACAGCAAAATCTATTTTCATAGCAGCTCAATTTACAATAGCTTCAATAGCTAAATTATGGAACCAACCCAGATGCCCCTCAATGGATGAATGGATCCAAAAAATTTGGTATATATATACACACACACATACCATGGAGTACTACTCAGCAATTAGAAACCATGATACTGCAGTCTTTGAAGGTAAATTGATGGCTATTAACAAATGATGTTGAGTGAAGTTAGCCTAACCCAGAAAGTCAAGGGTTGAATGTCTTCACTTGTCTGTGCAGGCTGGAGCTGCACACAGGCCTGTGTGAAAGGTGGTCAACTCTCATGTATTAGACCCAGCAGAGGCATAGTAACACATGACCTAGGGCATTCATAGAGATGTAATGGGAAGGAGCTGGGAGGGTGTGGGGGGAAGGGTAAGAGTAGGAGAATAGGATGGGATCTAGTGGGTAAATCTAATTTTAAGAATATATACATATATTGTTTCATTGGAATGCATTTTTGATTGTACAATAACTAAATTTTTTAATAAAAAAGAAATAAAAATAGTTCACAAGTTAGGGAACCAACTATTGAACTCAACTAGCCTGACAGAACCCCACCCAATAAGGGCAGGGTAAAAAATTCCCAACCCATCAACAAGATCCCACAGGGGAACAAGCAGAGAGGAGTCTCAGGAACCACTCCCTGGCACATATCCATACTACATATTAGTGGAAAAAAGCAGAACAAACAATTCAATTGTACACAAAGGCTCACACACAAATAAGGTGAAACATAATTTACTTCAATTCATGATCCTAGAAAAAGTTCTTCAAAGCTAGAAAAGCTTCACCTAAAACCCACAAGTTCCTCAAACATGGAGCCAGGGGATAGGGAATAGGATGAATACCTAGAAAAAATCATCAATGGTCTGATCACTGAAATGATTAAAGACCTGAAAGAAGATTTAAGAAAGGAAATAAGAGATCAAACTGAAGAGTTGAAAAGCTTTTTTTTTTTTTTTTTTGCAAAGAAATGGCTTGATGGAAGTATTTAATAACACATTAATTTCTGTGGAAAATAGAACTTCAGCTCTGGAATAAAGAACTTCTGATTATGAATACAGGCTGAGCAAGTTTGAACACAGATGACAGGAAGGAAAAAATTATAGAACATGAATCAGAATTTTTAGGAAATCTGGGATGAAATCAGAAGACCTAATCTGAGAGTAATTGGGATAGAGGAAAACATCAAAATTCAAACGAATAGCACAAAGAACATTCTAAATGGAATAGTTAAAGAAAATTTCTCCCATATCAGGAGTCAGATATCCATATTAAGGAAGCATATAGGACTCCCAAAAGATCCAATCAAATGAGAAGTTCACCAAAACATATCATATTAAAAAAGTCTAACAGAGAAAACAAGGAAAGATAATATTATTGAGGATTGAGTTGTTGCACAATCATGAATGCATATAAAGTAATAACAGGATATTAATCTGATCCTGATCTGGTATCACTCCCACATCACCCACACCCCAGACTCTTGATTTTTCTATATTTCCCCCTATAAAATATAAATGTGTGGGTGTGTATGTATATATATATATATATATATATATACATGTATGTATATATATATATATAATTGTGAATTTTCCAGAATTAATTGATTGCATACAAATTACTTGGCTTTTGGGGGGTGGTAAAGATTAGGCTACATTTTGATTGTCTCTCTAGATCCTCCCTATCCTCCCTCCTTCTCCCATTCTCCTGCTTCATCTTTCCCCCTTCCTGCTACATATCTATGGTTCCCCTAGATTATGTGTTGCTACAACTTTGCTGGGTCTAATACATTACTTTGACAATCTTTCACCCAACCTGGGGTTTTCCTCTAGTCTCCACAAATGAGGGAAAAACATTCAGTCCTTAACTCTCTGGTTTTGGCCAACTTCATTCAGCATGAGTTCTTCCATTGCTATCCATTTACTTTCAAGGATAGCAATATAACCATGACAATAATGAAATACACCAAAAAATCACAATGGCCGTGAACCACAATCACATATTTATTGCACTGAATATAAATGGTCTCAAAGCCCGATCAAAAGACACTGATTAACAGACAGGATCAAATAACAAAATCCAATAGTATGTTGCTTACAAGAGACACATCTCAAAGCCAAAGATAGCCACAGATTGCAGGTAACATGTTGGAAAAAAAATCTACCAGACTCATGGCCCAAGAAAACAAGCTGGTTTGCAATACTTATATCCAACATTGTAGATTTCAATAAAAAAGTATTCAAAAGTGACAAAGAAGGCCACTACCTCTTATTAAAGCAAATTATAAATCAAGAAGCCATAACCATAGTAAACATCTATTCCCCAAACACCGATGCTCCCAAATACATGGAAAAAATACTATGTGACACATGACCACTTATAGACCCCAACATAATAATTCTGGGGGACTTTAATACATCATTATCACCAACAGACAGAATATCAAAGCAAAAAATCAATAAAGATATCTTCAGCCTAAACAACTCTGTGAATCTAAAGGACTTAACAGATATCTGTAGAATATTCTACCTCAAATTGGCTGAGTTTACCTTTTTCTCAGCAGTGCATGTTTCCTTCTCCAAAGTAAATTATATTCTACACCACAAAGGAAATCTTAGCAAATATAAAGAAAGCTTCTATAATCCCATGATTCTATCAGATCATAATGGGATAAGCCTAGCAGTTAACAGCAAGAAAAATAATAGGAAGCACATAAATATACAGAAATTGAATAATATCCTTTTAAAAGAGGAATAGATTAAGGATATGATACGAGCAGAAATCAAGAAATCCTTGGAAAAAATGAGAATGGAGACACAACACAGTGAAATCTCTGGGATGGTATTCTTAAGAGGAAATTTATAGCACTGAGTGTCTTCATCAAAAACCTTGAGAAATCACAAATAAACAACTCATGCTCCACCTCAAGTCCCTAAAAAATATCCAATCCCAAACCCGAAATCAATGAAATTGTGAATGAAAAAACAATACAAAGAATCAACAAAATAAAGAGTTGATCCTTTGAACAAAAAGACATAGAATTGACAGAGTCCTAGCCAATCCTGCCAAAGAATGATCAAATGAAACAAATTAACAAAACTAACTAGAAAAGAAAGCAGAGATCACCACTGACCCATCTGAAATCCAGAGGATTTTGAAAAACTGTACTCTTCCAAGCTGGAAGACATGGACAAATTTCTAACCACATACAACATTATGAAATTGATGCAGGAGAATATTAAAAACCTATACAGACCAATATCATGTAATGAAACTAATATGGCAACTAAAAGCCTTCCAGAAAAGCCCAGGGCCTGACGTATTCTCATCTGAATTCTATCAGATCTTTATAGAAGAACTGAAACCTCTCCTTATTAAGCTATTCTATAAAATTGAAAGGGATAGAACCCTCCCAAATACTTTTTAATGAGGCAATCATATCCCTGATACCAAAATCCAATAAAGACAAATCAAGAAATGAAAATTATAGACCAATACTCCTGATGAACATAGACACAAAAATCCTAAGTTAAATTCTAGCAAATTGTATTTGACAACACGTCAAAAAAATAATCCGTCATGATCAAGTGGGCTTCATTCCAGAAATACGAGACTGGTTCAACATACGCAAATCAATAAATATGATTCATCACTTAAACAGAATTAAGGACAAAAACCATGCGGTCATCTCAATTGATGCAGAAAAGGCCTTTGAAAAAATCCAACATCATTTTATGCTCAAAACTCTGGAGAAGATATGGATCAAAGAAATTTACCTTATTTGTAAGGGCCAACATTATAGTAAATGGAGAAAAACTGAGAGCATTCCCACTAAACTTGGGAACAAGACAAGGTTGTCCACTCTCACCAGTTTGTTCAATATAGTTCTTAAAACCTTATCCAGAGAAATCAAACAAGAGAAAGATTTTAAAGGGTTATGAACAGGAAAAGAGGAGGTTAAACTATCTTCATTTGACATGATGACATGATCTTATATCTAGGAGATCCATGAAGCTCCATCAGAAGACTTCTAGAGCTTATAAATGAATTCAGCAAAGTGGCAGAATACAAGATCAACACCCGGAGATCAATAGCTTTCCTATACTGTAATGGTAATTTAACCAAAAAGAAATCTATTACATTTGCAATAACCTCAAAAAGAATAAAACATGTGTGAATTAATCTAACAGAGGAAATAAAAGACTGCTACATGAAAACTATAGAACACTAAAGAAAGAAATTGAAGAAGACCTGAGAAGATGGAAAGACAGTCCATGTTCTTGGTTAGGCAGAATCAATATAATTAAAATAGTCATTCTGCCACAAGTGCTGTGCAGATTTAATGCCATTCCAATCCAGATGCCAATGTCATTCTTCACAGACATAGAAAAATCAATTCTCAAATTCATTTGGAAAAATAAGAAACCCAGAATAGCCAAAGCATTGCTAAGCAAAAAGAAAAATGAGGCAGGGGGGCTGGCAATTCCCGACCAGATCACACTACAGAGCTGTACTTACAAGAACAGCATGGTATTTGCATGAAAACAGGCATGAAGAGCAATGGAATATATTAGAAGACACGGAGACATACCCACAAATCTTTAATCATCTGATATTCGACGGAGGGGGCGAAAAGATAGGTTGGAGGAAAGACAGCCTGATCAACAAATAGCGCTAGACAAACTGGACAACCATGTGCAGAAAATCGATTAGATCCTTACCTCTCACCCTGCACAAAAATCAAATAAAAATGGATCAAAGAATTAGGAATTCAACCAGTAACATTACAACTATTAGAAAAAACATAGGATCAATACTCCACCATATTGGTGCAGGCACCAACTTCCTTAACAAGACTCCCATGCTACAGGAATTAAAGCCAAGAATCAATAAGTGAGATGCCATTAAAATAAAAAGCTTCTGCACAGCTAAGGAATTAGTTAAAAATGTCAAGATAGAACCTACAGAACTGGAGAAAATCAAAGCCTGCTGCACCTCTGACAGGAGGCTAATATCCAAAGAGTTCCAAAGAACTCAAAAAACTTAATAACAACACCACAAACAATCCAATAAAAAACGAGCTATGGAACTAATCAGAAACTTCTCAACAGAGGAAGTTTAGAAAGCCTATATGAATATGAAAGTTCTACGTTACTAGCAATCAGAGAAATGCAAACCAAAATTATATTAACATTTCACCTCACACCATCAGAATAGCAAAGATGAAGAATACAAATAATACAGATGTTGGTGGGGTTGTGGGGAGAGAGGAACGCTAACACACTTTTGGTGGGACTGCAAACTTGTACAGCCTTTCTGGAAAGCAGGGTGGAGATGCCTCCGTAAGCTACCATATGACCCAGTTATCCCACTCCTGGGCATCTTCCCAGAAGAGCGAGAATCAGCATATTACACAGCCACAGCTACACTGATGTTTATAGCAGCTCAATTTACAATAGCTAAACTATGGAACCAACCCAGATGCCCCTCGCTGGATGAATGAATCCCAAAACAGTGACACACACACACACACACACACACACACACACACACACACACTCACATGGAGTTCTATTCAGCTCTTAGAA